>VMDR010003937.1:0-65738 GCA_007922815.1 Macrotus californicus | reverse complement strand
GCTGAGGGTTTGTTTTTTTTTTTAAATATGTCTCTTATCAGGTTGAGAAGTTCCCTGCTGGTCCTCGTTTGTTGAATGTCTTTATCATGAAATGGTATTGGAGCTTATCAGATGCTTTTTCTCTGTCTGTTGTGATGTGATGACCATGTGGTCTTCTATTAATATGGTGTGTTGAGTTGGAAATTTTTCAGATGCTGAACCAACTTTGCATTCCTGGGGTAAATGGCATTTGACTATGTTGTACAATCTTTATTATGTTTTTGGATTTTGTTGAAGATTTCTGTATTTATATTCATAAGTATAATTGGCCTGTGATTTTCTTGTGATGTCTTTGTGTGGTTTTGGTAAAAGGATGTTATGTGTCTCATAGAATGAGTTGGGAATCAGGGCAAATAACTAGGCCTTGTTAATGGGGCTCTTTCAGGGAGCTGACAGGGGAAATAATGATAATGCTTGGGGGTGGGCCTTTCTTTTTTTTAATCCAAGGATATATTTCTATTGATTTGAGAAAGAGAGAAAAAAACATTGATCGTCAGCATGAGGGAGAAACATGGAATGGTTTCCTTCTGTACACACCCCACCTGGGGATCAAACCCTGAAACTAGGTATGTGTCCTGACCAGAAATCAAATCCAAAGTGATGCTCCAGCCTACTGAGCCACCTGGCCAGGGCTAGGGGTGGGACTTTTTAAGGGACTCTAAACCTGGTCTCCAAAGCACCTCTAGTAGTTGTGAGGCAGTTGGTTTTCAAGGCAGGTATAGACCTGGGAGAGGGAGGTAGGAGTAGGTCAAGTTACAATGCCAGAATCTCTCCTGTTCAAATGGCCTTTGCCACTCCATTTCATCCTTGGCATCATGCCTTTCGAGTGTTAAAAATGGATTAAATACACTGAACAAGCAGAGCCTTGATAGTAAATATAAGCAGAGGAATGTTTTTGGCTGTGAGTGGCAAATAAGCCCTGTAAGTTTTGCATGGGAAACCTGCTGTGTTCAGGGCTGTGGACACCAGTCTTTCTGTTGTTTATGTTCTCGTTTGTCAGTTCTCTTAAACATTACTGTATAACATCGTGTTATTTATATAATACTTTACATATGCTTTCATATCATTACATCATCAAAACTCAAGCATGCCGTGACTTCAGAAGAGGGAACCTTGACCCCCAGATGTTAGGACATCTCCTCAAGGTCACACAGCTGGGCTCTGACATATAATCACAGCAGGATTCAGCCCTAGGGTTTCTGACCCAAGTTCATAGCTCTCCCACAACACGGCTGTCTTTGTGGAAAAAGGAGTGAAATTGAAATCAATCATTTTCTCCCATTAGGAAAGCTGCTAAAATTGTCTGGTGGGGAAGGAGCTGAAATGAATGGCTTAAGTGAGGTTTTTCCGCCCATCTGTGGTTTCCTTGGCTTCTCGATAGGAAACTCTCCTGGATCACCCTGCTTCTCTTGGGCTCTTCTACTGTCTCCTGCTCTAGTGGCTGCTATGTCTGACGCTGCTTAATCCTTGGCTTGACTCTTTTAAAAAAATTTAACCTTCTTTCCCCAAAAGTGGACCTCCTTCTGGACCTTCAGAAGACTCCAAATC
Source organism: Macrotus californicus (assembly GCA_007922815.1). Taxonomy (NCBI): domain Eukaryota; kingdom Metazoa; phylum Chordata; class Mammalia; order Chiroptera; family Phyllostomidae; genus Macrotus; species Macrotus californicus. Next base: position 64,151 of record VMDR010003937.1, on the reverse strand, counting down.
CACTTATAGCCTCAGATGCTCTCACTTGCTGGGCATTTTCACTTGGAAGCCCACTTTAGAGGGAGATTCTTTGTTCTTGAAAGCCATAGTTTCAAGTCACTGAGCGTGAGTGATGCTGGGCCAGAATTCAGTCCTTGCAGAAGCACTCACTCCGATTCTCTTGTTGGTGCTCTTCATATTCTGTTAACTCCAGTGAACTTTGACCTGACAGCTCTGTAGGCTCCTGGCCTTCCACAGTTCTAAAGCAGTTGCTTTGTTTTATTTTTAAGTGTATGGTGATGGAATGGGCCCTTTCCTAGAGGACTTAGCAAAGCAATAGTGGGTTGTTTGTGTTCCATGTGTCTGTTGGGGATGGTCCCCCCGCTCCCCACTCTATGTTCCCTTTCACTGCCTACCCGATAAAATAAATCCTCGAAGTGAATGCTTGTCCGCTTTACTTTTGTGACTTTATTTATATTTAAACCTCCAAGGATTTTGACCAATTTGGGCTTCTTTGACTGTGAGGTCCCAGAGGTCAGGGACAACAGGCAGTCAACAATGTTTGCCGAATGGATAAATCTTTTAAACTTATTTTGTCCAGAAAAGCACACAGCCACATGCTAGTCATAAGTATAGTTGAATGAATGCTTCTGATTGTAATAGATAAACTTAGACCTTGGATGCAGGGGTGTGTATAGAGAATGCTTACAGAGTGGGCTGGTTTTTGAACAAATTTTGAGGAGGGAGGCTTGCCCATGTTCTACTCAGCTGGGGCGAGATTAGAAATCCCCTTTCCTTTCCTGACATTTATTGATAGTTTCTCTGCTGTAAAATGCAGGAGTTAATGAGAAGAGCCCCCCCAGTCTGTGGTTCTCACACTTTGTATAAAGGGGGGAAGGGACGAAGTAGCTTTCTCTCACGAGGTCGGGAGAAGGCCTCTGCGTAACCACCAATTAGGGTTGATTTTACAGCGGGGGCACGAGTTTCAAACAATGTTAGTTTAGAAAACTGAGAAGTCAGAACATCTATTTCTGGTCTGGGCTCATGTTTTCCATCAGTGCCTTTCCCTTCCCTTGGGTGACTCCACATGGGTCCTAGTGCCCAGTGTTGTCCCTGCACTGCGGGCGTGAGGTTTCAGTGAAAAGTTTTTTTTACTAACGTCTTGATAAATGAATGCTTAATGTGTTCCTCTTTCCCAAGAGGTGCTGTTTTCATGGGCGAGCAGACCTCTGTAAGAGAGTCTCCGTGGATGGTGACTGAGCGTGACGGTTTTGAGGGAAGAGCCCTCCGACTTTTCTCAAATCAAGTCTGACCACAGGACTGACTCCCTGCCCATCACTCGACAGCCCAGCACCCTGGGCCTCGCTTGCCTGTTTTATTCTTTTGCTTTCGCTCCCACCCCACCCCTTGGACCAATCTGACACTCATTCTGGGTGCAGAGGGCACTTGGTGCTGCTGCCCCTGGCTCCTGTCACTCCTTGTCAACTCCAATCACCCTCATTTTGTTCCCTCTCCACAGTCCATTAGCAGCAGCTCTCAGAAGGCTGGGTGGTTCCCTGCAGCCCCTGACCCTTGGCCTCAGGTGCCATGTAGCCAGAGAAGGATTCCTGACGAAAAAGAATGAGCAAACCTTAGCCTCTCTTAGTCCCCTGTCACTTCTGAGGGAAACGATTCTTGAAAGGGTGGATAATCCTGAGATGTTTTTTATATATATATTTTTAAGTTAATTCTGCATACTGCTGTGTTGGTGACATTTCCTTCAAATTGCAATAACTAACCTGTCACAGCCCTACAAATGCTGACAATACAGCACCATGTGGGGTTGACTTAATAAACCTCATTTACATTCATTTTGATTCACTCAGGCGTTGAAAAACATTTCACAGAAAAAACTAGGAACCTCTCCAAGACGACATGATGTTTGCTGATACGATATGAACAGACTTAATAGGCAGCATACATGAAAACATGCACTCCTTAGGTTATTAGCAAACTCAGTACTCTATTTTTTTTAAACATTTAAAAATGATCCCTTTGAATGCTGGGCTTCTAAGCTGTGAAATGTGTCATCACTTAGGGTCTTTCTATTGAGAATGTAGGTAAGAACATAGTTAACCCTCTCCTTTGAGCTGTGAACTTGGACAAATTCTTAACCTCTCTGTATCTCAGTCTTTTCATCTGCTTAATGGGCATCCTAATAATACCTGTTTACCTACTGTATGAGTCAGTTATTGTTGCAGTAGTGCTACATAACAAACATTCCTAAAACACAGTAGCTTATAACTATAAGCACTTATTTCTCACTTAGAGGTTGTTAGGTACCTGTGGTCCTGCTAGGATAGGATAGGATCAGTTGCATGGACTTCTAGGCTGAGGATTGGATTTAAGTCTGCTGTCCGTGTCTTCTCATTCTCCTTGGATCAGCACCTACCTGGGTCATGTCCTTTTGAAGGCAGAGAGCAAATGCACAAGAGCCAAGTCAAATCACAGGAGCACATAAAACGTTCTGCTCATGTCATGTTTCTTTACATTACATTGGCCACAATAGGTCACATTAGCCAAGTCAAAAGTCAACAGGCAAGAGGATATATTCTCCCCCTTTTCAGGGCCACAAAAAAGAGTAAAGGATTGAGAATACCTACCACCGCATCTCACAGAGACCTTTAAAAACAAAGAGAGGATGCCTTGGAGAGCTCTGTGAGCTGCAGTGTCATGCAGAGGTTAAGCCTTGCGTGACAGCTCTACACAGGGGCGCTTTCCCCCAATGTGACTATTCTCCTATTACCCAGTGTTTTTATGTGTGGCTGTCATCTTCCTAGTCACCCAAGTCTGAGACATTGTCACCCTTTCCCACTCAGTCCTTTCCCTCTTCTGCCATTCACATCAGCATTAAGGACTCTACCCAGAGAAAACCCCTTATCTGCCTCCTCCTCTTCTTTATTTTCTCTGCTTCTCCTCTGCCTCAGCCTCTTCTTACCTATCATCTCTTCCCTAAAACTTGACTCCTAACTGATTTCCCTTCACCCAAGTTCTCCTTGCTCTAATGGCTCCTACACGGCACTGCTAGGTCCACTTCCCTGTTGTAGAGCGTTCACTGTTCACCGTGTCACGCCTGTGCCTTAGGTTGGAGCTCCCAGATGCAGAGGTAAACACAGGGGCTCTTCACTAACTGATTTTCTGGAGGAGTGCCCTCAGGAGAAACCTCTTAGGGATTAAGGGAAGCGAGAAATCACAGGGAAGGAGATAAACTAAGATGTGGTTTCAGGAAAAGTGTAGCCTCAGCCTGCTTGCACAGCAAGCTCTGGAGGCTCTTCCACACAGAGGCAGGAAGACTGGGCGGTTTACCCCCCTTGGAGTTCACGATTGGCCACTGGCCATCCCTTTGCCAAAGCACAGGAAATGCTCTGGAGGAGGGTCCTGGTGTGAGCCATCAGAGAGGTCTGCTCTGCGCATGTGCGAAAGGAAACTACTTGACAGCAGGGAAAAGGCACCAGAAAGGAGCAGGCAAAACAATTCCTGGAGCCCACACAGGGCTAGCAATGATTTATGTTCCCTCCTGCCATTTTCCATGTCTTTGTGTTTTTTTAAATTCTATTATCTGAGAAGTTTCCTTGAGTTTAGGGTCAACACTTCAGTTAATTTTAAAACTTTGCTATTATATTCAAAGTGCCTAAGATCCATTTATTGCTCTCTGAATGTTCTTTTTTCATATATCTTCTCTCTCTTTTTGTCTTAAATAATCTTGTCTAAGACTTCTATATCTATCGATTTTTTTCCACGAATTACCTTTTGGTTTGTTAATTTTCTCTATTTTATGCATTACTTTCCTTATGATAGCAATTCAACTTGATTGCCTCTCAGCCTCTACTCTACCTTTGATTGCCCTGCTTGTGACATTGGAACATCTTGCCAGCTGGTGCAATGATAAACTTTGTCAGTAGAGGGCGCAGGAGGGACACTGCAGGAGGAAGGGGCTTCTCTGCCTGGTTCCAGTACACAGGACTTCTTCCTGCTGGCTCCTGTGTTGTACAGGATACCCAGTGGAGCTCACTCCTAGCAAGTTTTGGTGGCATTTCTGCAGCCACTTTCCCTGTGAATTCTGTGGGTGCTCCAGCTGGTCTCTAGGGGATGAGTTCAACAGCGACCACCACGAGCAGCTTCCAGAAGTCTATCATCTACATTCCAATGGGCAGATTCTTGCTCACAAGGAGTGGCCCATTGGCACTCTGGAAAAAACTTCCTACAGGCCAGTCCTTGTCCGATTCTTCCCTTACTGCCACCTCCGCCCAGTAACTGTGGACCAGTTCTGCCTCGGAGCAGCCCAGCAGACTTGGCCACAATCTAGTAGACTGCAGTCACAACCTCTTCAGCAAGGCATGAATCTTATATCTGCAATCTTTGGTGATAGCTAATTGATCACAGTGTTCCTTGGAACAGAATAGATGGGCAGCCTATTAAAGTATTTCTCGATCTATGCAACAGAAAAATCTGTAAGTCTGGCCAGACACCGGAGCTGAGTCACCAGTTTCCAGATCTCAGTCCATCAAGAGACCCAGGGCCCCTTGATTGAAGGGGACACTGGGTCCATTTGAGGAAGGGTCCTGCAGCATTTTCACAGCTAGGCGCTGTAAATCCTCTTTGAAGCTTAATCCAGAAGGACCCAGAGCCATTCACTGGCATGACTGTGCAATCCTCAGACCTTTTGGAGATTGTTAGACACTGGCTAGGAATTGACACCAATTCCTGGGCATCCAAAACACGACTCTGACTCACTGTAGTGGGTCTATAGTCATCAAGTAATAGACGGACCCTTAGCTGAAGGCCTTGACTCACAGTGGGTCTAATTCACCCACAGACTCACTCTGTGGTTGATTTCCCAGATCTTGGATGTATAATTGTAATACATGTACTTGGAAAATAAGTATCCCCCACATGGACTCCCAGCCCCATGGGATGAGAACTTTTATGGTTGAAAGGGCTAAATAGAAAGCTCTGGAACTTCTCCTCCATACCAAGGTGATAAGTCAAAAGCAATATGGCATCTCTGGGGAAATTTCAGAGATTTGTGCCATCATGCAAGCACTGAAAGAAAGAAGCAGGAGTGGTAACACCTAGCACATTCCCTTTTAACTCACCTGTTTGGCCTGTGCAGACGTTGGGTGGATGCTGGAGAATAACTGTGGACTGTCATAAACTGAGTTAGGTGGTGATTCCAAATGCAGCTGTTGTCTCTGTTGTACCTTTACCGGAGCAGATCTGTATAATTACTGGCATTTGGTTTGTAGCTATTGATGTAGCTGCTGTTTTTTTCTCCATACCATTTTGAAAGGGCCACCAGCAGCAGTTGGCTTTTACTTGGCAGTGCCAACAGTATATCATCACAGTGCTGCCTCAGGGCTCTGTCAGGTCTCCTGCTCTCTGCCATAATACAGTCTGCAGAGATCTTGATGGTTTGGCATCCCACAAAACATCACACCATCCACATTGATGCTGACTAGATAATGAGCAGGGAAGTAGCAAGCATTTTAGATGTCTTAGCTCGACATATGCAAAATAGAGGTGGTTTAGCAGCACCCCAGGGGCAACTACTTTGCAAGTTTGTTGTTATCCTGCCTGCCAGTCTCGGCTCTTCAGCCCCCCTGTCTGGGGTTTCTTGCTTGTCTGTCCAGGTCTGTGGTTCTGTGCCTGCCAACCGTGGCCTGCACGTGATGGCACACTCTGGTCCAGGAAACACAGAGGACTTCTCTGGCATCCAATGGACTGGCACCAACCCTGCTCTCATGAGGTCTAAATTCTAGCCTTGAGGAGGGGGTCCTCTTCTGTTTGTTTTTCTTCCTTGGGTACCTCTCCCTCAGACCCTGGGCTTTCTTTAGAGTCCCCCTTTTATCCCCAGCCTTGTCAAGTAATTTCTTGCAAGTTAACAATTGTTTATATTAAGCATTTCTTGCTTAAATGATTGTTTTTGTTCTTCTGACTGGATCATGAAGAATACACTTATTTTTAATATTTCCTCTTTTCTTTCTTTAGATTTAATCTGTTTCTTGTGTGTAAAGTCTAATGTTGAATCCTTAGCTTACTTTGTTTTTAATCTTTCTTGATTTCTAACAAATTTATTTAAATTTATAAATTTCCTCTTAAATACTATTAGTTTTGTACCATACATTTTGACGTGTTTTCATTATTATTCACTTCTAAATATTTATTTCACTTATAATGATTATTTAGTAATATACTATTTAGTTTCCAAACGTGGATTTTTTAAAAAGACTTTATTTATTTACCTCTAGAGAGAGGGGAAGGGAGGGAGAAAGAGAGAGAGAGAAACATCAATGTGTGGTTGCCTCTTGCACACCCCCCACCAGGGACCTGGCCCACAGCCCAGGCATGTGCCCTGACTAGGATTCGAACTGGCGACCCTTTGATTTGCAGGCCCATGCTCAATCCACTGAGCTACACCAGTCAGGGCCAAACGTGGATTTTTTAAAATTATGCTTTGTTATTCATAGCAAATTTTATTGCATTATTACCCAAGAACTTAGATGGTATTACTTGATTTTGGGGGGATTTTCTTTATGATCCAGTACTCAATTTAGATTTATTAATGCTCTGTGTGTGCTCAACATAACACTTATTATGTGTTCATTTGGGTCAGAGTCTATAGGTGCTAAAAGTTGTTATTTTTGTTGTTCAGATCCTCTACATTTTTCTTTCTTTCTTTCTTTTATTTTTTATCTGCTTGACCTGTTTCTGGGAAGGACCTGTTGAAGTCTTCAATGAAAATTGTTGATTTATCTCTTTTTCCCTTTAATTTATGTCATTTGTTACTTTTAATATTTTGAGACTGAGCTTTTAAGTGTTTTTATGTTCAAAATGCTTATATCTTTTTGTTCTTCAGTTCCTTCACCAATATATGATAGCCTTTCCCCTATTCAGGATTTTTTTGCGTTAGCTTTAAATTCTATTTTGTTCAGTGTTAATAGTGCTAACCCATATTGATTTTTGTTCATGTTTTTGAAATTATTTTGTTTTTTCAATTTCTGCATTTTTAACTTTACCCATTTTTGTTCTAAGTAATATGTTTCTTATAGACCTTACATTGTTGGATCACTTTTAAAATATAATCTGAAAATTTTATTTCATTTTTTTAAAAGATTTTATTTATTTTTATTTTTAGACAGAGGGGAAGGGAAGGTGAAAGAGAGGGAGAGAAATATCAACGTGTGGTTGCCTCTCACACGCCCCCTACTGGGGACCTGGCTTGCAGCTCAGGCATGTGCCCTGACTGAGAATCGAACCAGCAAACCTTTGATTTGCAGGCTGGTGCTCAACCCACTGAGCCACACCAGCCAAGGATGAAAACTTTATTTTTTCATTGGTGAGTATATCAGTTTGCTAGAGCTGCCATAATGAAATACCACAGTCTGAGTGGCTTAAACAACAGAAATTTATTTTCTCAGAGTTCTGGAGGCTGGAAGTCCAAGATCAAGGTGTCTAGCAGTGTGGTTTCTTCTAAGGCCTCTTTCCCTGGCTTGCAGATTTTCTGCCCCCTTGTTGCGTCATCACATGGCCTTTTCTTTGTGCTTTGTCATTCCTGGTGTCTCTTATGTTCTCTAATCTCTCCTTGGTGTAAGGACATCAGTGAGATTGGGTCAGGGACCATCCTAATAGCCTCATTTTAACCTAATTATCTTTTTAAAGGCCCCATCTTCAAATACAATCACATTCTGAGGTGCTGAGGGTTACAGTTTCAACAACATGTACATTTTGGGGGAAACAGAGTCCATGACAGTGAATTAAATCCATTTCTATTTATACTAATGACTTTTATATTAGGATTTATCACATCTTATTTCATATTTTCCATTTCCTCTGCTATACTCCCCATCCCTTTTCCTGCTTTCAGTTCAATGTTTCTTATCTTTCTTTAATTCTGAAAAAATATGTCATCATTATTTGTGTTTTATTATAAGAAATAGCATACATAGATATGCATTTATGAAAAACATATGTAGCCCACCCAAATACTCACTACCAATAATAAGAAATAGGAGCACTGAGTACATTTCATGTCACATCCTGCTCCCACGCCTCCTAGAAATGACCATAATTCACAATTTTGTTTTAGTCATTCTCTATTATGGTTTTCCTTACCACCTAAATATGTTTTCCTCAACAACGTATCATTCAGTTTTGCCTGATATTAATGGATTAATGCTGTATTATTTTCTTTAAAATATATACTATTTTGGTTAATCTTATGTTTCTGAGATCTACACATATTAATAATTAAAGCTGTAATTCATTCCTTTTCACTGTTCTATACTTCATTGTACGAACATACTACAATTTATTCATTTTACTGTTGATGGACATTTGTTTTTTTCCCCAGGTTTTTCTATAAAAGATAATGGTTCCACAAATGTTTTTTTACATATCTCCTGGTACATATATTTGAGAATTTCTCTAAGATATATGCTGGAGGTGGAGTTGCTAGGGTATAAATTATACTCATATTTACCTTTCTTTTGGCATGTTTCATGTCAAAGTGCTTTCCAAGTGCTTGTGCTAGGTGTACCCCACCAGCAGCCAGTGTGGACGCATTTGCTCCATGTCCTCAGTTTCACTTGACATTTTCAGATTTTGAAATTTGGTTCGCATCTTCATTATTGCTTCCAGATGTTTTTCTTCTTGCGCTATCCCCTCCTTATTTTCAGTTATTGATACTACCTTAAGACATACTTCTTGGCTTTAAAAAAAGTTACTGTTTTCCATTTCTTGCTCCTTTCTGGAAAATGTCTTCACCTAGGCCTTCCAACTTCTTACTCCCAGATATAGCTTTCAGATATAGCCATTGTAGAGATTGTTCCATGTATTTGATTCTTGGTTTCTACTCATGTTTTCGTATGTAGTATTTTCACTTTGTTCTTTCTTAACAATTTTTTATTCTTGTTTCACAATGCTTCTAGCTTCTCTTATGTTCTTAACTATGTCTATCATGCCTATTTGAACTTCCTGAATCTGTCTGCTCTGAGCATCTGGCTACAGATGGCATGTGTCACTCACCTTGGTGTCTTTCTGGTAAGTGGTTGTATTAGGGCACTTGACCTGCAGGCTCATATCCTTTGGGGAAGAGCTGAGCCTCCTTCACATGATATCTTACCACTGAACTGGAGGGGAAGGTAGGGGACAAGCCCCAAAGTGAAGAGACTGAAGCCCGACAGAATTATAGCTGATCACTCCCAATGGCTCCCATGTGTATCAAGAAGCTTCTCTGGTTAGTGTTTAGCCTTCATCTTCTTAGACTGAAGCGTGCCTGAACAGGGAGTAAATGCCTGAGAGATGCTGCTCAGGCGGCACCTCCTTCCCAACAGTCCTTTGCCAGTGTCCCGATATCATGCTGCCCACAGATCTACAGAGGGTGGGGATGAACAATCTCTGCTCTAACAAGGGTTCCATGTAATTCTCCAGGTTGGTTTTGGGAGAGGGAACTGGTGTTCTGAGCTAATTTTCTGCCTCGTTGAGAACTGAAAGCTTATTTTAATATTCCCATTTTTGAATAGTTTCCTGCTCCTGTTTCATGAATGTAAGATCTTCTCTTACCCTTTTAAAATGATTCATTATCGTTGTTATTTTATTTTTGAAGTTTTCACTTCTCTCCTCTGTTGTTTTCATTTATTCCAAGATTCTTATTTTTGTTTTGTTTGCTTGTTTTAGTTTTGGTTTTGTCCTTTCATGGTTGAAGATTTCCTCACACATTTGGTAATCATTGGATGTCAGTTCATCATTAAGGGTGATAGGAAGCTTTCTTTGCCTGCCTGGGGCTTATGGGTGGTGGGTTTCTGGGTAGACTGACCGGGCTGTGATCCAGCCAATTCACTGGGGGGATTCCCCTCACCAGTTAATGCCACTCAGTGCAGATATTTTCACTTAGGCCCACCAGTTTTCCAGGGAAGAATCCTTAAATACCCTGCCTAGGATATATCATTTTGGTTGCCAACTTTTGGGGAGCTGAGATGTGTGCTGGGGGTTCTATATGTCAAATTCACCTAAGCCTCCAGTAGTTGTCAGCTGTTTTCAGCTCCTGCTATATTCCTTGATAATAGACCCTGCCTGGCTCAGCCTCTACGTGGAACAGTCATTCCCAGACATTAGCCTGTGCTACGATCATAGAGGGCTTGTGGAAACAGATGGCTAAGCCTCATCCCAGAGCTCCTAATTCAGTAGGTGCAAGGCGGGGCCTGAGAATCTGAATTCCTAACAAGTTACCAGGTGACACTGTGCTGCTGCTCCCAGGGCCACACTTGGAGAACTGTCACTATAAACCAACCCTTCAGATTCTTGCCGTAGCAAAGAAGGAGCCACCTGGCTATGTGGGCGGAAGATGGCATCTCTAAACCTGACTGCTTCTTTTAAAGACTTTTAAACAACCCTGCTGCGTTGAGTTCTGCCCTGCACACTGCTTCAGAGGCATTTGGTGCCTCCGAAGATTCCCGGGCCTTTTAGGGATGAATTGTGAAGTAGCCGGGCTCTTGAGGCTTCACTCTTGATGCTTGCTTAGGGTTCAGCTTCCTCATCTGCTATTTCATTTATTGTTTGCTTAGTCACTTCTCTACTTTCAAAACTGTGTTGACATGTCTTGTTAACTGTGATCTCTTCTGTTTCCTTTGTGGGTTTGTTGAATGTTTGTTTCTTTGTTTGTTTTTTATTTATCTGCTGTCCTCGTAGTATCATTAGTCAGAATCAAGCAGAATAAAATGTATGCATTTGATGGTGAAAGAATGAACTTAGACGCAGTGAAGAGGACACGGTCATGAGGGATGACACGCGATGCTGCCAGACCTCGTGGAAATCCATCTCCCTCTTGTTGTTCATAGACTGTCCCTTAAAGTTTCAGATGTAGATGCTGAATGATGGCTTTAAGCAACTTTCAGGGTTTCATTAAAGCATCAGGTCTGACTGGTGGGACTTGAGATGAGTTTCACGGTCTCAGAGACCAGCTGAGATGTGGATTTGAATCAAGGGAATGAAAGAATTCTCAAAGAAGTTGTAGATAAGGTCCCAAAGGAGCTCGATTCAAAAGGGAAAGGATGGAGGGAAATGGAAGCCAATAGGTAGCATGTTAGTTACCCTTGAGTGTGAGTGTATTCCATTTTAAAAAGCTGGAAGACTTTATAACAGGCCTCTGACCATAGATAACTAGGCAAAAAGTTGATTTTTGTTATTTTGTTGACTTGAAAGGAATGTTTCTGTGTCTAAAATTGTCTGTGAAACCCCAAACTCGGTAACCCCCGCAACAGTTAAAATGGTTTTGTGCTCATGAACACTGGATATTTCCATGTAATCACTTATCTGTAATTGAATAATTTAATTTGCATTAAGGCAATTCACTGTGAAAACTGACAAAATGGAGAAATCTTTTATAATGTGATAATAACAGTTAATTCTCTGAGGCACAGAATGGCAAAAATATGCCACCTCTCTCTACCCCCAGATACAATGTTACTCCAACACATTTTTATTTCCATGATAAACAAGTTACATTACCTCAAAGGGGACCTGTTTTTCCTCTTCACTCGGAGCAAAGATCAGTCTGGGACAGCAAATCAAGCATTGAGCCACTGCACTGAACATTGATAGGTGGGGCCAGCTAACAGCTATTGAACTGGTTTTTGAGATTCCATCAAAACCCATTTCGGAAGACTCTTGGTCACCTTGACCTTCATCCTGGGAGCCCGCCTCTTTCAGAAACACTGCTTCTTTCGGATTTTCTCTTTGTTCTCCTGATGCGGACAGTGGCTGGGGAGGTGGGGTGGGGTGCTGTGTGGTGTTATTGTGGCTATTGGTTTTTCATTCTCTGAGATGCTTTCAGCCAAACGTTTGAGTTGCCCACTTGCTTTTTTTCCACTTCTCTCCCTTCTCCTCTCTCCCTCCTTGCCTTTCCCCGTTCAAGAAAACCAAGGGAAATTGACAAGCAGCAGGACAGGGGAAATTGAGCTATATTATTTCTCCTTCGGGAACCTCACTTTGCTGTCTTATCTGAAAGCTATCGTTTTCTACATCTCTTGGCAAGAGTTCTCATCGACCAGTGACCCCTAAATGCCTATGCTGATCAATAGTCCCGGTATCTTATTGACATACACATTGACAGCTCTCACTGAGCACAGGAATTAGGAATGGCAGCCAATTGCAATCCGTTCAGGCTGCTTGAGAGGCAAGGAAGGCCCCCGTGTTGATATTGACACTGTAAGTGGAGACAGTTTACTTAGCACTCAGGGCGGTGCATTTGTAGGGAGCCCGATAGACCTCATTACTATTTAAGGGCAGAGGCTTTTCTGGCAGCCCACAGAGCCTGCTTATATCAAGCCTTCCCACTTATGGCCTGGTGAAATAAAGCCTAAGAGATCTGTGCCCCCATAGAGAGAACCATTGGATGGAATCGAACGTTAGCATGGACGACACAGGATTGGACAACGAGAGGACTTTGGTAAGTCAGAGCCTCAGCTGCCACTCATGGACGAGGTGCAGTTTAACTGACTGAGAGGTTTTGAGCTGGTGCGCTCTCCCTGAGCAAAGACAACATCAAGAATCACAGGTTCTCAGGGCAGGAAAGGATTTTGGATTTTAAAATTCGTCTGCCTTAATTTTCTACTCGATGCAAGAGTTCCCATACCGACATCACCTCGATGTGGCTACCCTGCATTTGTTGGTTACCAACAGGGACACAGGACATGCTCACTTAAGAAACAGTCCATGTCATTGTTTGGTAGCTGCAGCAGTAGGGAAGGTCTTCCTTCTCTAGGGCTGAGATCTGTCTACCTTTCATTTCTGCTACTTAGATGGACTTTCTGTAGCCCACACTAGAGGTACTAGCTTGGCATTTAGCATTCGGCATCACTTATCCTGTCAATAACTCCCCACGAAGGAATACTTTGACCTCCACCCCTCTCCCCCATTTACAGGTGGGAAAACTGAAGTTTAGAGAATTTCAATAATCTGCTCAAGGACACAGAGCTGGGATCTGGTATGCCTGACTTCCGTATTCTTTCTGCGGTGTGGTCTTGCCTCCTTGTGCCGTACAGAGAATCTGGCCTGATATTCTTTCCTTTATCTCCCTGAACAATAGTATTCATTTTCAAAGAATCTCATACCACCTCTGTAATGTGACTACTCTGGTTCTCAAAAAGTAGTTATTTTATTTTTTCCCCTTGAATTACCCCTGACCCAATACCCTTTAACTCAACAAAACCTGCCTGCTGGTCCACCTCACTATGTGGCATTATTGCTCTAGCACCAGTTCATTCACACGTGACCAAGCTCTGGCACTTCTCTGCCCCTCCTACGTCCTTGCTGGTAGAAAGAAATTGGCACAGCTTGCTCCCTCATCCTGTCAAGGGTCAATCGTCTATAACACAAGCAGAGCAAGGCCATAACTGAGTCAGTCAAGGTCTCTGTCAAGCCCTGGAAATTGAGGGAAGATTCTTTTGTCAGGGACAAGATACAAATGCAGTTTTGGATGTGTATGGGGAGACTAAGGTAAGTTCTATGTGTCAGGTTGAACTGTGGGCTCTACCTACTACGAAGGAATGGGGGCTGGGAGGAGCAGGACGTAGTAAAGTGGAGTCTGGCTGCTTGGCTGGAAATTTAATGTCACCTTTCCTGGGAACCTGTGCCTTGAGGCCTGGGGAGAGTAGAAAAGCCCTGGATAACTGCAGTCTCTAGACAGAAGAGGATCATAGAGCAGCGGCCTGGCTACCTAAAGGAGATTGAAAGGAGGTGGCAACACTTCTATCCTTGGACACAGAGTGGAAGTGGTTTTTCTGAACCTTATGGGACAATTCAGAGGCAATGAGTGGGACCAGAAATAATGAGTAGAAGTAGCAGAAAGGCAAATTTTGAGGGGGAATTATTCCCGGGTGAAGGGCTAGTGGAAGCTGACTTTGAGTGTGCTCTAGTGGCACCATTTTCAAAATTAGCAAGCCATGATTTGAATGCTGGTTCTGAATATGTGACTATATTGACATATTGTCTTCTAAAGCAATTGTTAATGAAGGTTGCCACTGACTGCTTTGATTACATATCGAAAAGCTGTAAAGGGGCTGGACAAGGGCAAAGGCTGATGTTCATTGTCTTAGGCTGAACCATCAGCACCATCCATCAGAACTATTCCAACACCTAACTCATCTTCCTTCTCTGCTTGCCATCTGACTCTCCCACACCTACAGAGTTGGATTCTGTTACCCTCCTCCATTCTCCATTGCATTCAGAATGAGGTCAAAGTTTTCCACCATGGCATTCATGATTCAGCATGGTCTGGCCCAACTTTTTAAAAAAATGTATTTTTCAATTACAGTTGACATGCAATATTCTATTAGTTTCGGGTATACAATGTAGTAATCAGACATTTAGATACCTTCAGAAGTGACCACCCCAGTAACTAGTGCCTATCGGACATTATACGTAGTCATTCCAATATCATTCACTACATATATTCCCCATGCTGTACTTCACAGCCTCCTAATTATGCTGGTCTTCTCAACTTCATGCCCCACATGACTCAGACACCCCCTGGTCAAGTCACATTAAACCAGTTGCTTGGCTCTACACATGCCCAGTACTCCCATGCCTTTGTGCACTTCTTCCTGCTAACTTCCTCCATGACAAGCTCCTCTCCTTGCTTTTAGCCTGTTTAATTCCTATTCATGAGTTGAGACTTTGCCCTGAAGCTTTTTCTGATTCTTCTCATTAAAATGAACTCTGCCTTTCGTGCTCCTACTCTGTGTCTATACCTCCCAGGACATTTAAATTACCCGGTGGAACATTGTGGTTAATTGTTTTTGCGTATTTGTGCTGGATCACTGAAAGGGAAGACTGTAACTCATTGGTTGTTTTCTCTCTGGGGGGGTCCCATCAGAGTGCCTTGCACACAGTAGGGATCCATGACTAGGCATGATAGGTAGGCGTTGGTGCTCATTGTGTCTGGTCAATATCCTGGAGCTCTGACAGTAGGAGAGAAGTTCAGTGCTCAGTAACATCCGCACCCTACTCTTCTTTGTGGGCATGTATAGCTAGTCCATTGTTCCAGCCTCCCCAGTGGTTAAGGATAGGCCAATAGGATATGAGCAGAAATGACAAATGCCACTTCCAGGCCTGCCCCTAACAACCTCTCCAATATGAGCCTCTCTACCTTTTTCTGTATTGAATGCAGAAAGCCCTAAGGACCTAGAAGTGCTAGTTTGCAAAAGAAAAGTGAAGCTTTAAGATGGAAGGCACCTCAGCTCCTGAAGCATTCCCTGTAAGAGGGCCGCCACCACTACCTCACAGTGACTCTGACCTATAAGAGAAATAAACTCTCATGTAGTGAAGTTCAGAGAATTTAATGTGGTTTAGGAAGTGGCTGACCTACCCTGATATGCTGACCAGTCACCCCCACAAAGCTGTGTGGGTGGGTGTGAGTAGCTGGAATGCATGGCAGATGTGGGGCTGGCTTAGGAGAGGGAGTTGCAAGCTAAATTCAACAGTGATTTTTCATTCACTGGAAGGACAACCAGAGCTCTTTCAAGCTACCTGCTTCATCTCTTTCAACATTATGGACGTAAAATGTTTTTAACTTTCCTTTCTACATTGGTAACTCACCTCTGAAGGCACTTTGGTTTTCCAAAGACTACCTAATGCCACTTCAGAGGAGGGTGTGGTGTAGCACCCTGATGGTTGAGAGTCTAGGCTCTGGAGCTACATTTTCTAGGTTTGATTCTTGCTCTCCCTTCCTGCTAGCTACATGACCTTACTCATCCAAGTTTCCTCAGCGGTGACATGGGGGCAACAAGAGTCCCCACTTAATTGTATAAATTTAAAACATTCAAAATTAAAAGAGATAATAACAGTGAAACATGCCACTGCACTTGAGGTAAATATTTGGCAATTTTTAACAATTTTACTATCATTGTTATAGGAAAAGATGCTTCTGGGATGGCCTGAGTACACAGACTAGGATGGGACATTTACGTTCCTTGTCTGTGTGTCAAACATCTTAGCTTGAGAATAAACTTTATTTGGGGGGGAGGGCAACCATGATCACCATTGAGGCGATGTGTCTGTCAAGCCCCCAAAGTCATTTTCATGCATGTTCTATTGAGGCACGCTTCTTTGTCCCACCTTCGCCCAGCTCTGCATTTGAGAAGGTGACAGTTTGGACCCAGACACAGGACTTTACATTTGTCCTTTTATGTTTTATTTGATTAGATTCGCCCTCTGTTCCAGCCTGTCAAGATAATTTTGCATATTAGAACTGTCTTCCAACATACTTATTATCCACATTGCCTTCCCGTCATTTGAAAATCTGGTAAACTTCCCATTTATGTCTTGGTCGAAGTGGTTGAAAAAGTGCTAAGAAGGACAGAACTAAGGACTGAGCCCCACAATATATCTTGAGAAACTTTCAGATGCCACCCAGCACTTTAATAAAGTAATTCCCACAGTTATAAATCCCTCTAACCCTGGAATTCATTCATTCAGTCATTCATTCATTCACTCATTTACTCACTCACTCATCCACTTGTAACCTTCTGTAAAGGGCAAGATAGTAAGTATCTCAGGCTTCGAGGGCCATGGCGTCTCTGCTGTGACTGCTGAGCTCTGGAGTTGCAGCGCCACAGCCACAGACAATGCGTGAACTGACGGGTGTGGCTGAGTCCTGATAAAACAATTTAGAAAACAGACCAGGCAAATTTGGCCTTCAGGCCATCGATCAAGGTCCTTGATCTAATGTATTTCTCTTTACACTTCAGCAGTGGGCAAGTGTTCAGTAACCCGCATCCTGGTTGAGAGCATGCTGGAGAAGACACAGGTGTAAGAGCTAAGGTGACTCATGACAGTTGCAGGTTGGCCCTCTTTTTCTCTCTCTGCCCTACCAGTTTCCCTCTTCATCTGTAAAGCCTAGTGCTGATGTTCATCCAGTAAGGAAGAAAGACCCCGGGCCACCTTGTGTCATGATTGTCTTTCTATAGTTGCCAAATTCCTGGCATTGGAGCCAAGAATTCCGTCTGGCCATGGTGGACACACATGCTCACCAGAGGTCCCCTAGACCATGCTAGAAAGAAGGCCACTGCTGGTGACGGCTATGTGGATGGAAGCATGAATCGCAGGGGTGGAAAATGCCCAATTAAAATTACTTTGATTCCAACCTCTGATTCTGGGACAGACTTTTTCATCTTTTTGTGATGGAAGATCCCAATTAATTCATTGTTTAGTTCTTGGGCTCATTTCTCATCTAATAATAGTCTTAATTAGTCCATTCCCCTCCCATAAACATTTATATTCTGACTCAGTTTCTGGCTATTCTCACTTTTTCCCATTTTTTTGTAAGTTCATTTCTACTCTTCATGGATATCCATTTCAACCTGTCTTGTATCTGGCCTAGAGAACCCCTGGATGATCTTCCTCTCATGTCACCAATTCATTCTCCTCTGCCTTTCCAGCTATGCCTTATTCAGGTTAGTTAAGAGAGCAATGCATGTGTGAATATTGGGGTGGGAGTGAGGAAAGGAAATAAATGCATGAGAGGGAATATTGAACTTCTAATGCATTGTAATTACCAAATGATCCTATCTCCCCTGTGATGGGTCCCAGTGGGATTTATTGCCATATTAACAGTGATTTCCCCATTGCTTTACTTAATGAATAATGTCTGAGCTAATAACCCACCAAAAAAAAAAAATCCAGCAACAACAACATAACTCCCTTCACTGTAATTATTATTTTTTCCTAATGCAGTGGTTTTTATATAAATACTGATGTCTCTTTGCTAGGTTCTCATACAACCACTTGCTTAAGTAATGGGTCCCATTAAATCGCCATCAATAGTAGCATGCCATATGCTAGTGTTTTACTGATAATCTTCCAGTCTCCGGACTTGGGGTTTCAGGCTGGCTTAGGGCCTTGCAGGTGATGCCACCTCCTTCCCCTCATACTGCCCATCCTATGCTACCCACCCCTCCCCCTCCCTGCTCCCATGCCACCCCTCTACCTGGAATTGATGGCATTTAGAGAAGCAGGAAGAGGGCCTCAGCTGTGCAAACACAGTGCTTCTGTTTATTTTGTTAGCCTCCGAAATATTTGTTGAGAGTTATTCGAGCAGAAAGGCTGAATGGAGATCATTGCAATGTGTCAAATTAAGGAGTGCTTAATGCCTGCCTAATCTCTTGGTAATTACTGTTGTGGCAGCGGAAGGCTTCTGAGCCTGGTAAGAAAGCTAATGATAGTGAGAGACACGCGGCTGCCCGGGCATCCGTGGCATTGCGCTCTGCACAATTAGAGGCCCCACTTAGATGTGAGAGATGAAGCCTGTGTCACTTAGAGAAAGGATCGGCCTGTGGAGGGAAGAGATCAGACAGGAGTGGCAGCCTGGGTCACTGGACAGGGGACTCCTTCGACTGGGTGTCATTTTCCTGATGGTGTTCTAACATGTGACAGCCTCCTGTGTCTGTGTATGTGCATGTGCATATGTACACATGGATGTTCTGCAAGGAAGGAGTCTGACCTCAGGGTGTTTGGAGAAAGACAGATGAACAGAGAGCCCTTCTAATTTTCCTGTCTTCGTCCACCTGTGTCATCCATTCTTTCCTGTTTCCCTGATTCTCTCTCTTCGGTCTAATTTTCTTTCTGAATATCTGCTCTCTTCACTCTCTTTGTCTCTCATGTTCTTTGCCTGCCTTTTCCAGCTCCCCTTCTTTCCCTTTCTCCCTGTCTCTGTCTGTATCTCTGTCTGATCTATTTAACCAGCATCTACCTCAACCAAATAGGAATTGTTATAGAAGCAGAAAATAGTAATGAATCAGAGAAAGAAGAAAAAAAATAAAAGCCTCAATATCTCCAAACTCTGCTTAAAGAGAATGGGAAAAAATAGGTATTTTAAAAAGTCACTAATCAATTTTACATGGAAACAAGTTGGAAAAAAAGTAGTCGATGACATGCAGATCTGTGGTGGGAAAAATGTGTGAAAGGAAACTTGCATTTCAGAGATCAGTGGCTGCCTGTGGAAATACTTTAATAATATAAATTCCTAATAAAGAACTTGGATCCTAGCTCAAGGCCCATTTGGAGCTTCAATGACCTGAGAATAGCCCTCGAGAGTGAGTCAGCCAATGTGGGTTCTGGTCCCAGTTCTATGGTCCACTAGTCCCATGGCTTTGAAGGAGCTATTTTACTCCACATGAAATGGGGACCACTTAGATGACAGTGGTCGTGTAAGAACAAAAGGAAATATGCAAGAGTGCTCTGAAAAGAGCAAAACACCACAAATCAGTCAAACATGCCATCAACAGAATTAGCACAGATAATTGAGGGGCTCACAATGTGGGGTAATTACTTAGATCATGGGTGCTGCGGCCTTAGTCAGAAGCTGTTGCTTGGTAAGAGCGCTGCATTTTGTAACAGAGTGGCTGGAAGGGGGTGGAGCTCTCTGCCTTCCTTGATATTTTTCCAGCCACACTTGGGATCACAGAGGACCAGAAGTATACAGGTAGGGAGGCCCTTAGTTTAAGAAGGTGGGGTGTTAGAAGGTAAACATGAATTTAATGGGAGTGTGGAAGAGCCAAGAGAAAGACATAGAGCCCAAGTTGCTTCTGAAGAGATCTTGAATGTCACGCCAATGGGCAGGGAGTGTCTTGTCATTCTGCGCAGAGTATCTTGCCGATTTCTATTTTATCATTAAGGTCTGCAGTAGCACAAGGGAGGAAACCCTGAGGCCCATCAGTGCTTCTGGTGACTCTATGTCCTGTGTGGAAAGAGGAAGGCTATAAACTGAGTGACTTCCGGGGCTGATAAATGGTCTAAAATATGAAAGACACCTAATCAAGAATCAAGAATGGCCTCCTTTTGGGACAAAATTCTGGACTATCAGGTGCGGAAGAGCCTTTCCAGGTCATCTCATGACCTCTCATTTTTGGAGGAGAAGCTGAAGCCCAGAGGTTGAAAGAGCTTTGATCAGCATTCACCTAACTCCTTCCTTGTGGAGTCTGGGGCCAAAGGGATCTCACCAGTGAGAGTAGCTATGTATAAAGGGTGAGCATCTTTAGATTTCCTCATAATCAGTTGAGAGTGTGTTACTTTCCCAAAGGACAATTCTCCTAGTAGACCAGTCTCTTTGAACATCAGCCTCAGTGTCTGATGGGAAGGAACAAATCAACTCAGCAGTCTGGTAACTTCAGAGTCTCTTGGACTTCCCAACAGGGCAGAACTCTCCCACAGACGTGGTGGGAAATTCGGTCTTCTAGTAAGGTATGGAAAGTCTGGCCAGGACCACAGACAAGTATGCGGCCCCAGCGACACTTCCTGGTGACCAAATGCTAACTTGGTGTTGACTTGAGAGATGATCATTCTCAGCCAAGAATGCAGAGTGGGGGCTGTGTGAGGGGAGGGCGCAGAGGGAAGGCAGGTTCTGTGAGGGAGAAAGTGGGAGGGGCATGGGATTGTGCTGGTGTTGGGTGGAGGGAGGAGGGGGGAAGGGCAGGTCAGTGATGGAGGAAGGGGGAGAGGACAGCTTATAACTGGCCGGCTCTGTCATGGAGCTTAGCAAGCAAGAGGGGTTCATCATCACCTGTCAAACGGCAGTTTTAATCAGCTCTGCTCCTCAGTGGAAGATAGATTTAATATCAAGGCACATTTTCAGAGCCATTAGTTTAATTATGACAGGTGTCTGCCAACTGGACAACTCTGCTCTCAGACCTGAGTGACAGCATTTAATTCTCTGGGCCCATGGGGGACACGGGGTGCTTCACCAAAATGAGCCTCCATTAAAAGTCTGTGTTTTTCCCTCCTTCTCCTCCTTTTTTTGCCCTCTCTTCATTCTACTGTACATGTCAAAAGAAGGAAATGGATAGAAAATTGTGCTTCAGTGGAAGAGAAAACAATTTACCTTGCCTATTAGAACTTATCTCATTGGGGCTTCCAGCAGCCGAGTTCCCGGTCAGGCGAAAGCCATTATCTCTCTGTTAACCTTTCCATGAGCATTTAGCGCTACGTCCACAGTAACTGCCTGCTGGCCTTGTGTTTGGCTTTTTGGCAGAGTCTGCTCGGCTCCTTCCAGACTCAAGGGATAGCAGACCCTACTACTCTCATTATGTGGGCGGGAAAGTGGGGGAGGTGCTGAGAGGATGTGGAGGGCAAGCTCAGCGGGATCCAGAAGTCCCCCTTTCTCAGCCTCCAGCCTCGCTCTCTCGGCTACTCTGTGCATTTCCTGAGCTACCATCCTTTATGATTTTCCTCTCCTGAGGTGGCCCCTGTGCTCACCGCCACCTGGATTGATTGGCTGGCCCACACTGGCTGCATGACAATGGAGGGCAGGGCACTTGGGCTCTCTAAAACTTCCATCCACAGGTACAAATGGTTGGGCTAGAGTCGTGCTTTCTGTACTTTTCCTGCTTTGTTTAAACAGAAGAAGCTTAAAAATAAAATGTTAGGGTTCCTCAAATTAAGGTGGATAAAGTAGAGCTTTCTGGTAGGAACTTGGTCCACTCTCTTGCCTCAGAAGCTCCTGAGATGCCCCCAAACATCCTGAGAGCCCACTCCTCTCACAATCTCTATCAAATTGCTTTTGCTTCCCCTTTTCTTTAAAGGGTTGGTGAGGCAAGATAGAAGTGGGGCCTGGTCTCATGCCTGCTGGAAGAGCTGGGGACAGGGGAGCCCAGCCTGATGCCTGTCCTGTCTGAGGGACTGTTGAGCTGGGTTCCTGCCCTGGTATATAGTGACCCCTGCTACATGGCCAGATGGTGGAGAAAGGAAGAGGCAGAGGGACAGAGGGACAGAGGGACAGAGACAGACAGATGAGGCTGAGCAAAGGTGTGGGACCTTCCCAAGTTTCTGCTCACCCTTTTCTGGGCTACCCCAGCGAGGTAGCTCCCACCAGCTGTTTACTGCTTTTCGTACATCAGGTAGAATCTCAGAACCCTGCCTGAGGTTACTAAACTACTCCCTTCAAAGGAGAAATCAACCATCAATCTCTGGAAACCAAAGGAAGCAAATACGCTTCCAGAAGAACCTGGTCTGAGTTTCTCAGGGGCAGTCAGCTCTTTCCTGAATGTGGCTAATGTGGCTGCTGAAACCAGACTTGGAGGCTTCAGAATATGTGGGGTTCTTTGGTTTTGCTCCCTTAAAAAGAAAGACTTTGTGTCACAGAGGGTTGAGAGGAAGCACATTCAGGGCAGGGGTTTGGTGAAATCACGTACTATGAAAACTGACCGCTCTGACCAAACTGGAGCCCACGTGTCTGGCTGCTGTGGCAAGGTGGAGTTCTGTGAAGTCCTTCATTCTCAGGGGAGGATGAAGCCATTTCGTGCTGGTTTGTTTGTTCGCTGATTTATTCACTCAGTCGTAAGCTCCGTTATCAAACAGGGAAAGAAGATGCTGGCTGGCCCATCCTGGGAGGAGGAGGTCCCTCTTTATCTTCGGCATTATAATCAGGTGGAAGGGAGGTTCCCAGGATAGCCTTCGCCTATTAATCCAAGAAGTCCTGCCTTTCTGTCTGCGGAGGTGCGTCTGCCTGTTCCTGGGGAATCCCTTCCCTAGGAGTTACAATACAGGTGCAATGGGGTGTGGGAATCAGGAACAGCAGACAGCACTGGGCTGACTGACATCCCAGTTCATCCATATTGTACACAAGGCCTGTGGACATTTTTCCTTAGGTACCTGGACAATACAACCCTCATGTCAGCCTTTGCAAATACAGCATGCACTGTCTGCTTCAGGGTTGACACGGTATTTGGTGGCACTGGCACATACAATGGGCTCTACCAATATGGTTCCAGAAGCAGTCAACGGTAGGGTAAGTGTTACTTTGTGCTCTTCCTTGCCCGATAGCTGGCTCTCGCTGCGGAATGCCCTGGCTTGTTTCTGCTAAGTGCTGCCCTCCAGAAAGCCCCTCATACCTCTTCCCATGGATTCTGCCTCCTTCTCCACTTAGCATCGGTCTGCTCTACACTCCAGTGTTTGCTTTTACATAGTCGGTG
Source organism: Macrotus californicus (assembly GCA_007922815.1). NCBI lineage: Eukaryota > Metazoa > Chordata > Mammalia > Chiroptera > Phyllostomidae > Macrotus > Macrotus californicus. The sequence continues at coordinate 41,172 of VMDR010003937.1, read as the reverse complement.
TCACACTCCCATGATTCCTTATGCCAAGTCCTCTTCCCTCAACTTGATTGGAAGTACAAGACAGGGCAATGACCCACTCTCTCACCTCCCCCTGCCTCTGTGGCCCCTCGTAGGGTGCCTGGGAGAGACCGGAGCACATAGCTACACCCATTAGACATAACTGACTCTCTTTAGAAATCCTCTTTTAGTGGAGTCATCCTTCCAATCCTTCTTTTAGAGGATTAGAAATCCTCTATTTACAAATCATTATCAAATGTTCTCTTGCTGCTGCTTGGCCTGGAAGTTCCATTTAAAATTGTCTAGCTTCAACCAGTATTCAAAGGGGTGAGCACTAGCTGGGTACAATTTATCAAGCAGCACCCATATAACTGAACAATCCAAGGGGTCTAGCTATTTGGATATGCAGAGTTTACATTTCCTTCTCTCCCGATTGCCAAGAACAGAGCTTCCTGGACACTTGAGCAGAGAAGAACTTATAAATCTTCTAGACGTTGTGGAATGGGGCTCATGGTTCCCAGGTCTTGGATGAATATTTAAAAACCATTTCTGCATACCTCTCACATCCTGTGTGAGGAAAACCCAGAAAGCAATTGCGTTTCAATGTAGGCCCCCCTTCTTAGAGGGGAGTAGTCGCATCTGTTTGTTTTTATCTACAGAGCCCATTGAGAGGATGTGCTAGTGGGTTTTGCATGCTAGACAAGCAGACAAAATACAGAGTCCATATAAAAATTATACATATAACATTCAACTCCGGGATATGAAAGTCTGGCACTTGGAGAAGATATCAGTTGCTACAGGACAGCAGCTGTAACTCAAGAGCTGACAAACTTGGGGATTCAGAATGACGATTTGTTTTATTTGATAGTAAAATTTCCTAGCTTAGAAATTGCAATATCATCTCATAATACTTTCGAGTCATTTTACCTTCTAATTGTAACAGCTGCAGCAATGCTCTCTAACTGGGCTCTAATTTTTCCTCTGTTTCTTACAAAGGAGAGAAAAATAAGCAGGATTTTTTAAATGCAGGAAGTAATTAGTTTAGTGACTAATTAGCTGAAATTATTGTGACTAGTTTTTACCTCACTGAAGTAGCAATGAGTTACTTGGAAGGCAGGGCGTACACTGCTCGAAACATTTTACGTTCTGAATTTGTACAGACCTAATCAGTGTGGTGATCATACTGTGTTGTGATTCATTAGAAAAGAGTTAAATATACCCAAGCTTTCATTTTTCAAGGGTTAAATCTGTGGTCATTATCATTTCTGGGTTGCTGCTACACCCAGGACAGTATCTCTGGGTTTTCCTCACTCGTCTGCAGAAGCACAGCACTACCTGCACACCATAGACACCCAAGGGGTCTATTATCCCCAAGAGATGATCTGAGATAAAAGGGTCCCCTGGCCAATAACTTTGGAAAATACTGTGCCGTTTCTCTCTTGTATATTATCAGTATACGTCACTTACTAAAGAAATACAGTAGTGAAAATCTGTTTTACTTTGTTTAACCCAGCGTTTCCCGATCCTAATCGACCAAGACGACGTATATTTTTGATATAATGCTCACTAATGGAAACATAGCTAATTAACATGTTGAGAACCTTACAATTCTGTGGTTTATGGACATACCTTTGATGTTTTCAGCAGTCTCCAAAACTATGCTAATTAGCTATCCCTCTAATCTGTTACATCCTCTTTTTCCGTTTTTAAACTCATAGGTCATTGACCTCATCCTCCCAGAAGTTTGCTCTTCAAGTTTCCAGCAACACAAGCCTTTCACTCTCTTCCTTTCCATGGCTGTATTGACTATTCCAAGATATGTTATAATGTCCTGGGCCTGAGAGTCAGGGATTGGGCTTGAGGACTGGAGTCAAAACACTGTAGAATTTTCTACAATCTAAATATCATACAAATGATAGTGACCATTGAAAGCTGAATGGAGCTCATTCTCCAATAAGCCGAGATGTAAAAAGAAAATCTGCTTTTGATAATTGAGAATAATATGGAGCAGTGGAACAAACTTGGACAGTAGACTGCCCTGGGTTCGGTACTGATCCTACTCAACACTATCCTCACTGCTGCCTCAGAAGGTCTGCTGGCCTCGGGTGCTAAGCTCACCACGCAATCCAAACTCTCTTTGTCTGACTCCGAAGCCACATTGTGTTCTCTTGCCCTGTCTCTCTTTTCTTGTCATACGATAGTGTACTTGCTTGGGCAGAGACTAAGCAAGATCTGGAACTTTAAATGTCAGGGGTTTGGGAAATGTAGATTTTTCTTTCAGCTTTTCAGCCCTGGCAATGTGAAGAGACCCAAGAAAGAGGTTGGAGTGGGAAATGAGGTAGACTATCCACAGTATATGCAAACCTCCCCAAATCCTATGGGGGTTCAGTTGGTGCTTTTAAATCATCTTGTCCCTCTCTTTTCTAAACTCACCCCTTCTTGTTAGGAAGGCCCTAACCCTGGTCTTGTCCTCCCCAATTCTTCCTACTTCCTTTTAGAGTTTACATTTATTTTTCTGTGCAGGAATGTTGCCCTGGCACTATTCCCTCTATTCTCTTTACACTATGCCTTACAATAGATTCTTGTGTCTTGTAAAAGGAAAACTGTGACCAAGCATAGTTTAAAATTATTCTATCACTCAACAAAGCAATGGTTTCAGGAAAGAATGTCTCTCTATGGGCTTAAGAAAACACACAACGATCTTGAAGCAAGAGTTGGTCTGTGGCATCTGGTATGGGTAAAGAAGTGTGGCAGAGACTGGCCAGACAACATTAATGCTCTTCCTCTTCCTGGATTCCCCCCCTCCCTCCCCCCGGAAGCCTGAAATTCCCAATCTTCCCTGAAGGCAAGGAGAGTCCCTCTGTCTGGGTTCTAGTCAGAAGAATGTGCATGACAATGTACACTCCTTCTGTCAGGCCTGGGGGTAAAGTGTCACTGTCCCTCTTCCTTTATTTCTTCAGTTGCTGGCTGGCTGAAGGCAGTTATCCCGTGGAGGACTTTGGCGAGGTCCTGCAAGAAATAGAAGGCACTGAATCCTTCAATGACCACACAGAAGACTTTCCATTGACCCGTTGATTAGACTGCAGTGTGAATGGAAAATAAATTTAAATGTTAAGCTCCTGAGAGTTTTTGGTTGCTATTTCATCAGCAACTGTAATTACTCTGAGTATACAAGTATGGTGCAAGATGGTCTCTCTGTACGACAGTTGGACAATTCTCGCCTAGTGCATGTAGAAAGCAGTCATTCAATACTGTTAATTTCTCTCTACGAGACTTAAATCGAAGACAAGAACTGGGCACCAAAAGGAGTGTTTCAGGTACCTAATCAAACACAGTCATTTGAAATGAAGGAGATCAGAGAGAGTCAAGAAGACAAAATGAAACCTATACATGCCTCCCTCAAGGACATTATCTCTCTCAGTTGTACCCACAGCCCTGTGAGGTCGGTACTATGACCTATGGGGAGATCAAGGTTTAGAGCATTTCGGCCAGTTGTCCAAGGTTAGATAGCCAGTAGTGACAAAACTGGAATTCAAATCTGGGCATTTTCATTCTAAAGCCTGAGTGTTTAGTCATCACATTTTGTGTCTCCAAGGATTCTAGCCTGGTTTGACTTCCCACAATATTTTAACTCCTGGAGGCCTTATATGTGTTCTTTCTCTATCGGTTACCCAAGTGACTAGTATCGTGCTTGGTAGAGACCTCAGAATATGTTGACTTATTGAAGGCTCAGTGTGAATTCTCTCAGATCTAAGTCTATGAAAACCCAGATAAGAATATCTTTTTCCCACAAATAGGCAAACCACAAAAGGACAAACTAACAGATGAGGCATATGTTAGGCTATCTCAGAGCGAGTAGTTAGCCGTTCTTGACAGTGGATGTCCATAGACTGTCATCCCTAAGGGACCAGCGTGGTGCCGTGCCTCAGAGCACGGACGGCTGGAAACTGACGGACGTGAGGGCTTGCTCATTCTCGCTGGAGCCTGCTAAAGTCACGGTCTGTATTTCAAGTGTCTGGTTCTAGGTTTTCTGAGTAAAGCCAAGTTTCCATAGTCATTTTTTTTGGTATTAAAAAATGATTCTTTTTTAGGTTTTGAAGTAAAATATATTTCATTGTAGAAAAGACTATACAACACTCATAGTTTCTTCACACAAAAATAATCACTATAGCATTTTGGTATATTTCCTTGTAGCTTTCCCGATATATGTGTATATAATGCAGGTATTTCTATACTAAGTATACAGCATTCTAATTTTTCATATCACATGCTTGATATTTACCCATGTTATTAAATATTCTTAAAAACTTTGTAATGGTGGAATAATCATCTCATGCATGTAACAGTATTTAAACAGTTCCTTATTTTGGGAATTTAAGTAGCTAAAATGAATATAAATAATGCCATATTAATGTAAATAATGCGGTGATGAACATCTTTGCATATATATCATTGTGCTGTTATCTGACTTCTTTAGGAGACTTCCTTAAAAATATTTTTTACCAAGAATAAGTTATAAATATTTTGAGGGCTTTAATACATATTACCAAATGCTTCTCAAAAATGTCTGAACACATACTTTCACCAGCAGTGTGCAAATATTTATCTTACTGTAACCTCACTATTTATTTATTAGCATGGAGTTATAGGACCTCCCACCTTTGAGATACTGTAGGGATATCTCTCATTTATTCATTCAACAATGTGTATCTATTGTACTTGACATGGTGTTAATCCTAAGGCTCCTCCCACAGCAATATATAATATAGTATCTTCATGTTCACACTTCATGCCAGATTTCAAAACCATGCTGTCTGGAAAGGAAGGTAGAGCTTTCTTTTTAGTACCACTTTGCTTGAAGATTTTATTTATTTATTTTTAGATAGAAGAAAAGAGAAGGAGAAAGAGAGAGAGATATCGATGTGTGAAAGAAATATACACACATATGCAGCCCCAACTGCGATGGAACCTGCCAGCCTGGCATGTGCCCTGACCAGGAATTGAACCGGCAACCCCTTGCCTTGCAGGATGATGCCCAACCAACTGAGCCATAGCAGTCAGGGGCGAGTAGCATTTTTCAATATCGGTCTGAAGTTTGTGTCACGGTTCTGAAACTGGAATGCACCTGTGTCTGGGGCAACTTGTGCATTCTTCTTTGCCTTCAGGGCATCTTAATGGAAACATTTGGAAATCACTGGTTTCACAGTTGAGGTGAAGCCACTAAGGCTTTCCAAGCAGAGACATGATATGAGAAGAGAAGGGGGACACACCGGAAGCAGGGAGGCCAACAGAATGCACCTGCAATAGCTCAGGATGGAAACTGATGAACCCTGCAATAGGCTGGTGGTATAGGAAAGTGGAGAAAGGGTGACATTTAAGAACGATTTAGGAGGTAGAGTTGATGGCTTGGTGGAAGAAATGAAGGAAAAGAAGAGACATAAAACGACTCCCACGCTTAAAGCATGTGTATCTGGGAGAATATTGGTAGCATCACTTGCAAGAGAAGATTCGGGAGAAAGAAATGCTGCCTATTGCAGGTAAAAGGCCACAGGGCCAGGTCTCTAATGAAGGGGCTGAGGCCTGATTCAGATTACTTATTCAGTGTTCCTTATATTAATATTTAATAAAGAAGATATAGGGAAACCTATTGCTCTTATTACAGTGATTACCATGAGGAATACTGATCCCTTAAAAAAATTCTCTGTGTAAGGTGCTTCCAGCAACATTTATTTGTTCTGAAAGCAGAGTCCTTGTCATATTCACGAAAAAATGATCTCTCTGTCATCAAGTTACCTTCTTATCCCTACACAGGAATGTAATCGTGTAGATACGGTATCTTGTGTTCTTATATCAGTCCCCATGACCTTTACATAACGCATTACAAAAGCCATGAGACAAAACAGGGATGGTAGAGGACACGTGTTTTCAAGGTTAACATAGTCTTGGTTGCTGAGAACCAGGGCCTCAGGGAGTGTGGCAGAGTCGGGAGAGGAAGACGGTTCACTTCCTAGAGGGAGGCGCCCTTCACTGTCAGAAGGCTCTGGCGTGGAGAAGTGAGTGGAAACAGGATGCAGGATGTTTCCACTTCATGAACTGTTCCTAGTGAGACTTTCCCGTCTAGTCCCCTAGTGGAAAGCACAGAAGTGGGCTCAATGCCACCTGCAGGCCCTTCAGTCACTTCTCTGTTTCGGGTGCAGTTTCTGTGTCGGTCACACGAATGGGTTCTTTCAGTTCTAAAGCAGGGAGGAACCCCATCGCTTCCACATGCCCTAGGGTGAACCTAATGCAAATCCCAAAGGAAATTCAAATGAGTCCCAAGGAGACAATTCCTTTGGAGCTACACCCAGCAAGAGTGTCGGCATGAAGGTATCCTGGCGTCCATGTGTCCAGAATCTGATCAGCTTTCTCTTCACCACCTGGGTGTCACCTGAGCACAGTGAGGATCTCTGTGGGTTCTATCACTGAGAAGCTTTTTCCTTCGCCTGCTCCCGTAGGAGATCCTTGGGCAGTCAGCATGGCTCTTGTTGGCCAAGTACCACTTTAATTCAAATCACCACCACTGCAACCGCTCCCTCACAGCCACCTCTGGGTGAAATGAGTTGAAGGCGCTCAGCCCAGCTGTGAGAGAAGGGTGGCACCCACACTCAGCAAAAGGTGGCTCCTGGGAAGATAATTTAGATGTTATCCCTTCCAGGGTTTCAGGGATAGCCCAAGAGGGGAGTGGTGAAGGTAGTCTGATGACTCAAGACCCAGTAAAGCACATTCTTCAGCCTGGTAATAATGGAGTGACTGGTCTATTACTAAACCCAGAAACAGAACTGTGCTAGAATCCTCATACAGAAGACACTACACTATAACATCCTCAGCAATAGTCCTACAATGGATGTGCTGGTGAAGGTCATAGGGAATTTCCTAATAATAATAATAATAATAATAATAATAATAATAGGTAAGCTGATGATGTCATCCCAAAGAACAATTCCATGTAAGAGTTTTACAGATGCCATCACCAAATGGACTAGAGGAAATGATCTCTGCTGGTCTGTCTTGACCCGAGGCTAATGAGTGGTCTGCTTCACTCTCAGGCACGTACTGACACCACATGTATGCTGAAAACAATCCATACGAAGGCCTTTTTTTTAAACTTGAGGTGAACTCTTCCTGGCAACAATGTCAAGCCTGTAGTTTAGTGCATAGGTTAGGAATGCTTCTGGTGCCAAGCAACCTGAATCCCATTTAATAGTGGCTTTATGATACAAATGCATTTATTGTTTACTTAACAGGGAGTTCTGGAGAAACTTGCCTCATATTTCAGCAATTTCAGTTTGTCATCAAAAAAAAAAAAATCAGGCTCTTCCTTTTATACTCTGCCTTCCTGAGAATATGGGATTTTGTATTTGCATCTGGTGCCTCATGAGTGCAAGATGGCTGCTGTGGGGCCAAGCATCCCAACCATATTCAAAAGCAGTTAGTATGAATTAGGCAACTGGCTTTCTCCTCATACAATTCTATTTATTAAGAAAGTTCTCTGCCTTTCCTACAATCTCCTAGCAGACATCTCCTCCAATTTCAGTGGTCAGAACTGGGACATGGGGCCATCCCTGCCTGCAAGGGGAGCTGGGAGAGGCCAAAAGAGCAAATTGTTAAGAATGCCTTCTGGGTAGCCAAAACAAGAGTAGCTTCTCCACTCGGAGAAGTGCCTGAGACAGAAGCCTTCACTTTGCTGGAAGAAGGCTTCTTTTGTTTACCAGGACTACAAAGACCTTTACAGAAGGAGCAACAAACTATAGCTGCCTTGGACAAAAATCTATTTAAGCTTAAAATGCAAAAGCATTAGCTGCTTGGAGCCGTCACCAAGGAGAGATAAAATACGTCTGCTCTCTCAAGACCTGGGAGATGCTTGCAGTGTGATTATTTTTTTGGCCGGGAAAGCTGCTTAGCCGACAGAAAAAGAAATGTACCTGAACATTTATGAGTCGGCTTTTCAAAGACAGCGACCCATCTTCCTTTTCATCCCTCCCCCTTTTCGCTTCCCCATAAGGGAACACTTAGCAAAACTAAATAAATTATCAGCCTGACCATGAAGAAAGGCTCTCCCTGGGTAATGCAAGGGAGTCTTGAAGCCATAAAGACAGACACCAGACGGAGCTCAGGTCATGCCCAGGGAGGGCGCAGGAGGGAGAGGCTCCAGGGTGCGCCTGCTGACAGAAGGGTGCGCTAGCTGCCTTCATCGCTGTGCTACTCTGGGCCCTGGAACAGAGGCGATCTGCGTCTGCTTCATGCTCACCCAAAGGACGGGGTGGCCCAAATGTTACCATCTGAGGCCTCTCAGGACCGTGCAGCTGTTGAGCGAGCACAAAGCTCTGCGTGTAGAGAGCTGAGCAAGGGGTGTAGAGCCAGCAGACCTGGCTTCACCGTCTTCTTGCTGGCTGATTTCCAGGGAGTCGTTTAACCACTCTGAACTTTGACTTACCTGGAAAGCAGAGATGATCACAGCAGCATCGATCTCTGCTATAGACTGAGTTGTGCCCCACCGCCCATTTACATGTTGAAACCCTAAACCCCAGTGTGACTGTATCTGGAGATAGGGGGGAAAAATTGAGGCAGCTCCTAAGTGTTGGGCTGTCATCCCATAAGGCTGGCTGTCTTATAAGAAGAGGAAGAGAGATCTGGTTCTCTCTCTGTCATCTTAGAGGAAAGGCCACGTAAGGACATGGAGAAAATGATAATTTACAAGCCAGGAAAAGAAGCCTCACCAGGGACCAAAACAGCTGGCACCTCGATCTTGAGCTTCCAGCCTCCAGAACCGTGAGGAAGTACATTTCTGTTGTTTAAGTCGCCCCATCTGTGGTGTTTTGTTACGGTGCCCATGCTGACGAGTACAATCTCTGCAGGTGCTTGAAAAGCAAGAAGGAGGGGTGAAGGGGATTGCAGGCTCCTGCACTCTGTCCAAATGATGAAGGTCATTATGCCATGTGGCCCCAGTCTCTCACTTAGCACGTGAGGGATCTGGGGCCACGAGGCGGTAAAGGACTCTCCCAAGGCCAGCCAGCTCTGGGTTCTGTCTGAGGGCCGTGTCCTTTCCCCAGAGAGGCAGCCGGTGGGCGCCCTGAGGAAGGCAGACAGGCCTCACCTGCCTTGCACTCTTGCTGAGCTGGAATCAAAGCTCAGTTCCCTTTTGATCTGAAAACACTCCAGGACAGATACTTGGTGCACAATTTAGTCATGCTCTCCTCCTGCAATTTGCATGTCCAGGAGTTTTAGAGAATAAACCATCAAAACATGAGTTTCACTTTATCAAATTCATGATCCCAAACCTGCTGGCCTACCTACCAGATGACCTATCTGTGTGCTTGAAATGAAAACACTTCTGTGAGGGTAGAGTATTTAAAGAATGCTATTTCTATTTCGTTAATACAATTATATGTATGCTCTAGAATGTGGATTCTGTCCCCTTTTTGACTGGAAAAAAAACTGATTAAAAATATTTTCTAAACTCTTCAGTGCCTGCTCCCTGAAAGAGCTGGTCCAGATGCTAACCCCTCTAGTTGCTCCTTGGCCTTGGCCAGCCCAAGGGGACTGAGGGAAGTGGGCTCTCTGGCCTTCTGCAGGAGTTCAGGGGCCCCACTCTGGTCAGCAGACCCTGGGGCCTTGAGAAATACTTACTCGTTCACATGAGGTGGGGCACGGTTGTCCGTCTGCTGGCCCATGGTGGCGAACTGGGGACAGGAGTCCTCCTCAGCCTGGATCCTACACGTGGTAAAGGGTGGCCGGGCCCTGGAGCCTGGATGGGGTGGGGGGATGGTTGTTGGTGTACTGTGTTCACACCAGGTCCTTCTTGTTGCTTTGGACACAGTATTTATTTTAACATCTGCATTTTTATTTTTATTTGTCTTTGTCAGGAAAACACACACACACACACACACACACACACACACACACACACACACACATATACATGTCCACGCTCTCCAAATCTCCCTGTAAGGGGAAAAGCTAGGTTACTGTTTCCTTTTGAAAAAAAAAATTTTTTAAAAAGCCCCCCATACTCCTCACAGTATGATTTCATAGGCCATGCTAATTATTTTCTAGGGCAAGCATAATAAAACCCAGGTGATTTGCCTTCAGCAGTTTCTCCTTATCTTCACACAGCTCTGGATCATTCACCCACATGGCAAGCAATTACCACGAGGCCTGCAGTTTTTACCAGACATTCTTTGTGGAAACCCGGCTAGAGTCCACGGAGGTTAATACGCTTCTGCACTACAAAATCTGGGCATTATCTTGTGTATTGTAAGACATGCCTGTGACACGTTGAATTCAGACAATTTACAAGATCAGCGAAACAGAAGGGGTTCCCATTGGGAGCTTTTTCCACTAACGATTTCCTCATCAGAACGCGGCTCAGTGAGGCATGGTGTTTGGCCCGGGGTTCCTGCCTGTGGGGGCAGGGCTTGGCTCTGCTGCCGGCCTGCCCTGCCTCTCCAGGAGAGTGAGGAGTCTGGGGACCTTCTCGCTGGCGAGTGTAGTTGCCCAGGCATGTGCTCCCTCTGGGAAATATAGGTTTTGTTTCTTATAATTATTATATAATTTATTGAAACTAACATCCAAATACTAAATGTGCCACCCACATACAGAGATGACAGCACTGACCACCACTGGAAAGGGAGATGTGGGCCCAAGCACTGACTGGGGTTGTTAGGTGCACACACTGCTCACTGTTGGGATCTCAGCACAGAGGTGACCTCCTCCAGGGGGTTTTCCCTGACTGCCGGTCCTACAGTGTCCTACTCCTCTTTCACCACCCTCCCCTCCCCTCCCCCATGGGGTCTGGTCCTCCTCATCTTGCCCATTATTCTCTGAATGCTTACATTTACGTGTTACCCTAGGATCTGCCACCCCTCCCCAACCCCCGGGCAAGTGCTCTGACTGTGTCATTCACCCGTTGGTCCTGGGGCTGACTCAGTGCCTGGCTCAGAATAGGCCCCAATGAGTGTCTGTGGTCTTCTCACATCTTTTGTCTCCAGGCCTATGTGGTGAGCACAGGTGCTGGGTGTGTGGTAGTGCTGAGTATCTTATTCAGCATCTGCTGGTTGAAGGACCCATCATGGACTTGCTCTTATATACGTGCTCACATATTTGTGCACTGCAGTGTTGACACGTGCACCCACACTTTCTGCTGAAGCCTCTGTAATAGTTCCCTGTAGCTCACTAATGCATGGCTTTGAGAGCACCTGCTGGGGTCAGTCAGGGAAAACCCAGGAGGGGGTGCTCCTGAGGCTAAATTATAAGGGGAGTGCAACCTAGGTGCCTATCCTGTCAGTGCCATTGGAGAAGCATAAGCTGAACATGCTGAATGAGGGCACTCCCCAGAGGTAATGTCCCTTATGGTTTCTGGCATTTCCACTCAGTATCTGCTTCACCATTTCACAGACGTGGACATCAAGGCTCCAGGAGATTAAACAGCTCCACCACCCAGTTGGTTAGCGGAGGAGAATACTCAGGGAAGAAGCACTTTCTTCGCCTCAGTGTGGATTGATTTTGCTAGTAGATCTCAGTGTGGCCATTGTTTATACAGCCAAAGAACAGGGCTCTGCTAGCTTCTCTCTGGCCTGTTATTTAGGGACAAACAAGGCAGAGTGGCCATGCAATCAATATGTGTCAAAGTCAAGGTCAAAACCTAGATCTTGGTGTTCTCAAGCCAGTGTTTCTAGGCACATGAATCTTAGTGACCTAACCAGGGAGGCACTCCACAGCCTCCCAGTGGGGTCAAGAATGCAGAGCACCCCTGCAGGGAGCCGGCCAGAGGGGCCCTCTCTGCTGCTCACCTGGCTCTGCAGCCTCCCTGCAGTGCTGCCTTCTGACTCACAGCTGTCCCCGGCGTGGCCCTTTCCACCCTACCCGAGCCTCCAGCCGGCTCAGGTGCAACTCCTGGCTGAAGGTGGTGTAACTGGTAACATGGCCAGTGGGCTGAGACTGTCCATAGACAGTCACACAAACATTTATTTCCTGGTCGTTTTGCTGTAGGAAACCCTACCCCCTTGGGCAGACAGGATCTACCTGGTGTTCAGCGTGCACCCTACCCAGCCCACTCCATCTTATTGGCCCCGCTGGTTCTCTTCCTTCCTTCCCTTCTTTGCATCTCACGGCACCGTTCACTCCCCACTGCTCTCCTCTCCCTTGGAACGCCCCTCCCCGTAATCCCCAATCCAGTCCAAGCCTCCGGCACAAACTCGGGCACCGACTCTTCCACCAATATGCCAGCTCCCTCTGATCTCCCTTTCCAAGTTCCTACAGCAATTATGATTTATACTACCCAATCCTTACTCCAGGGTAGAGCCTCACAGGCTGCTGTCTGTTACTTGACCTGGGTCTCCCCAGGCAGATTGTAAGCTCAGATCATTTAACATCCTGGTCCCCTCTAAGTACATAACAATTGACTGGCTGAAATCGAGATTTTTGTCTGTTCATTTTTGTTTATAACACATTACAAAACATTAATATGGCCTTTAGCAGTCCAAGTGAGATAAATTGGTTGCAGGTTAGCTTCTAACACTTCTCACTGTTAGATTTGGGGATATAAATTCAGACTTCTTCTCTGCCCATCACCTTTCCTCTCACCTTTCTGTGAATGCCCATGAATTATTCATCAGCCACACCCATTTCTGGCCTGGAGGTACCGTGAGTTCTTTTAGCCTCTGCTCTTCCTGAAAGGAAGTGGCTTCTAAGTTCCCGACATCATTTTGATGACTACGGCAATAGTCCTTGATGTCACGGGCCCCTGATTATAATTTTGTTGCTGGAACTGGTCATTGAGAGAAACCACTCGGGCCAGTTGGAAAGCAGCCTTAACATTTTTCCAAACAAAACCAAACCTGCTTTGACATCAAAGGGGGTGCTGGGGAACATCAGTCTGAGAGGTTTCCGTTTTTATCAACAAGCTCTCCAAACTTCCTCCGCTTTCGGTAGTCTGACAATTCCTTCTAAAACACAGACCTGACCCTGCAGAGGCCTTGGGAAGCCGGCTGAACACGAAGGCCATGAAAGCAGGGCTTTTTCACTTCACGAAAAGAACAGCTGGTGATTGAATGGGAAAGGTCTCGGAAGTCCAGGAAAAGAACGCGCGCACGACCACGCACCCCGCAAAACGCGGCTGGGACGCTGTCCGTCTTCATTTAATTAAAACTGCGCAAACCAGAAAGATAAAAAAGAAAACAGAAAAAGTTCCAGCCTGGAGCGATGAAGTCCGACAGGGAGAGAAGAGCCAGGGCTGTGTCCCTTGAGGCAAAGTGTCTTCTCCCTTCCGCCCGCACCCCCAGCTGCTCCTGCGTCTCCCCCCTACCCCGAGTTTGCCCCCGAACAAGTCATTTACAGGAGATGGCTGTCGTGGAGCATAAAGAAATAATTTTTAAAAATCTTCCAAAAGCTGGCAGCATAAAAATCCCTGGCTCTGTCGTTTCTCTGTTTCTGCAAGCACCAATAGATCCATAATTCTCACACTTAATGTAATTCCAAGGCATCTAAAGTGATTTACAGTCGGTTTACTCAATACTTTCAGCTTTATTTAATGTAACAGTTATGGCACATAAAAAGTTTATTGAAAATCCTTTGGGAGTGCGATTGAGTAAGAAAGAGTCGTTGCTAATACCATTACAGGAACAGGAAGAAAGGATCCCGGCCTGTTTTCTCTGTGACCTTTATGGCTCCGTGAACAAGGGTTACAGAGGGAAGGGCTTCTCTCCCGCCCATCGCCCGCACAGGGCCCGCGCCGGCGCTGCCATCTTCGCGGTTTCTGGGCAGCTCTTTCAGGTTTGGCTGGTGACTTGGACAATAGCCCTCGGTTTAGATGGCCTGGAGCCTCTATTATTAGGCAGCGTCTAGGTTCAGAAGGGCCTCCTAAAGGGAAAAAAAAACACTATCATTTTCCCCGCTCCGGGGCTGCCCTGTTCTCTGCTTTTTAATAAGCCCCCCCTTTCTCGCTGGCCCTTTTCCACGAAGTGGAGTCCAGGCCCCTGGAGCGCCCCCTGCTGTGGGGGTGAGGGGCGGCGACGGGGCAAGCACGCTGCACACCCTTCCACGACAATCAGGTTCGGTTACTGCCACGGAGATGAACGCAGGTGGGGTCCCCATGCTGTCGGTGGCAGGAAGGAAATGATCTGTTGAAATAATGCTTTTCACCACTGTCTCAAAATACTCGACATGTGCCCACATAACTTCCCATTGGCTGTAAAAGAAAACTGAAATCTAGAAGACAAGCTAGGGAGGCAGACTCAAGAGCCTGCCTCCACGGTGTCTGTGAATGGTATGAAAAAGCCTTCTTGTTTCTTGACGAATAATGTCCTTTCCTGTGTTCGCTCTGCACTGTGACTGCTTATATTTGGGGAGTCTAAGGAGAACCTTGGTGGTGAAAGAGCGGACCTCAATGCAGGTGACTCTCAGCATTTAGTTTTTCCTTCATTTCTCCAGGAAATGTGCACCTGGGTTGCGGCCACAAGGCGTTCCTTCGTTTCTTCGGTAAAGGAGCACAGGGTTCTTAGTTTTCTCTCTCTCGCCCACCCTCTTGCTCTCTCTCTCTCAAACGTGTACACACACACACTTCTATTACCTGCCTAGTGCCTAGCTCGCTTTGGGGAACAAAATGTTCCGTACTTACAGATTTCATGACAACTGAAGTTTTTCTCTTCTATATACAAATTTAAATAACAAAAGAAAACATTCTCAGTAAATATAATTTCAAATTGAATTACCCACTTTCATTTCTGCCTAAACAAAGTACTTTGCACTACACATATTTAAAGATTTCCAGGTTGTCTTGAAAGCATCGATGGGACAGTAGCTTTACTGAGTGGGAACGCGATCCTGCTTTCAAGATCTCTTCTCCCTGCTCCAAATGGCCTCTCTTGAGTCTCCATAACTGCCTTTCATACACACACATATTTTTCAGTCTCTTACTTTTCTTGTTGCTTTTAATTTTATGTCCCTTCTCACTTTCCAGTATCGGTTCCGAGTAAGACACCGTGCAATCACATGTCAAGCTTGATTTTGTGATATGTATTTTGTTTCTCAGAGGCATTTTCCTATTTGCCTCCTAACTCTTGCCTGTGCTCCTAATATCTGTTTCTATCAGTTAAGTATTCAGTGCATATGTGATATATGTGACATAGTATAATGCATATATGCATGTATGAACTGTACATCTCTCCTCATACATGCACATGCTTGAGAGTTAGTTTGAAAATTAACAAAATTTCTTTCAAAGATTGTGTGTGGCACGAGGAGGGATATGTTAGTTCCTTGCTACTTCATCTCTCTTGGAGAGGTATAATGTGACTTTGCTTCATCCTTGTAAACTCTCAGTGATGGCTCTACTTCAGATACACAGACCAGAGGACCTAACTTCAGCGTTGACGTCACCTGTTTGAAATCCATTATTGATTGAAAACATTCTCCGAGCGTGTTTCACAGTCTGACAATTACACTCTGCAGTGCAGATGTCTTCTGCATTAAAACAAAACAAAACAAAACAAATGCAGTTTGCCTTCCAGTTAGGAAGCACATGCCAAGGAGAGTGGGCCTTCCTGATGGTGACTGCACCAGTCCCAGCTCCAGCTGATGCACTTCCTGGCCTTGCTGTGAGCCTGAGAAATACTGTACCGCTCTCAGGTTATTTCTTCCTGCCTCTGCAGCAGGAAGTAGCTTTATGAATATGTAAAGGTATAGCATGGTTCATTGTAAAGTTTGTATCTGTCTACTCAGTTATCTTCGTATTGGCCTGTTCTTCATGTGTTTTAGTCACTGCTGTCCAAAAGTCACTTTCCTTGCTGGAATCCAGACAACAGTTGGAGTGACAGGCTGGGATCTGTAGAACTCAGTAAGGTTGAAACCCTGTGGGGCTCACAGAAAATGTCTAAAAATTGGTCTCTGCTAGACACTGGCTCCTGAATGACACAGCGCTTAGCAAAATGCTTTGACATGTGTACCTAATTTAATCTCTTGCAAACAACTTGTTGGGTAGGTGTTATCACATTTTACAGTTGCAGAAACTGATCCTTAGATAAGTGATTCAATCAATACTACCTCGTCAGGAAGTAGCGGAGCTGGGACTTGAAGCCAGATGCAGTAACTCAAACCTTGTTCTCTTTCCATTCTGGGGAACTATATATCCCCTTAGTTTGCACAGTAAGGGATGTCATCCAATCAACTGTGGGCAGCTCTTGGCAATATTGAAGTGGTGAATGTCTAGATTTGATCCCTCTCTACTCTCAGATCTCACATTCTATTTCCTGAAAGACCTGAAAGTATTTGCTTTCAACAAATACTACTAAAGAGGTATTCAATAATGGATGATGTTGCCAACAGTCCCAGGGGTATTTCATTTTGATCAGGAACCTCTTAAAGACCCCAAAGCCTTCAAGACTGAAATAAGTGAAGGCCTAATGGCAGAGAGTGAAGAAGAAAAAAGTGGAGAGAAGGCTCTCTTTGGTGCCAGTGACATTTCAGCATCTTGCTAGTGCCAACTTTCTTGTAAGAATAGCTTAGCCGTCACCAACTTGCTTGACACATTAGTCAAGGTGGAGCAACGTGGGGCCTTTCAGGTTGGGGTAGTTGGACAAGCAGCCACCGGAGGGCAGCAGAGGGCTGGAACCACTGGTTAGACTAGGAAGCTGGTTCACTTCTCAGAAAGGGCAGAAAGTGTGGAGCAGAGAGACCCCAAGGAGACTGCCCCATGTAGTGAACACTGTGAAACTTCTCCCAGGCTGAATCTTTCTTCAGACTCTCAACTGCTGGAAACTTTGGCTACTGACAGCCTGCAGCTGCACCGTCACTGAGAATTACCCTGGGCCGCGGGCAACTGCCTTGTCCAAGGCTATGCCTTCTCCAAGGGCATGGCCAACGATTGACTAGTGGAGGGATCCAATGACCTGGTCCCCCTGCTTTAGTTTGGGACAAACTCTCAAGGGCCATCCAAGATCCAGAGCTCCAGGACTGGCTGACGTCTCAACTGTGAATCAGTTTTTCCCTCTGTCCAGTTCTGTCTTTCTGACTTCCTTATAGGGGTGTCTCCAGAATGACCTCCTAATAAACACACAGTTTTCGGAGTCAGTTTCCAGGGAGCCCCAACCATGACACTCAACTATGTGGTATAGAGAAGGCTGACAGTCAACCCAGAGGAGTGGGGGAGTGGATTGGAACACTCATGCCACATAGGCAGGGGTCCAAGGTCAGGGCTGGAGGCAGACACATGAAGACAATCCAGGCTAGGTTAGGTGGAGCCTGGGATGCACCTAGAATCCAGTCCAATGTCCAGCAGACTTGGGGCCACAAAAGCCAGAACTAAGAGGAGCAGAGTGGGCCAAGGAAGAAAGTAAAATCACATCAATGACACTAAAGCAGAATTTGTCTTTTTTTTGCTGGAGCAGACGTGAGAGTGCAAGGTCTTCTCCTCTACCCTCCTTTTCACCCATACCTGCCAACACTGAGCAGCGGGCAGCACCCATGCCTCAAGGACCCCCCTGAGTACCATGTGGACTTGCACTGACTGGGGTTACAATGACTACTTCTGGGGCGATCCCAGACTCCTCAGCTAGAATCCCATTGCACATTCAGACATGCCCAGAATCACCATTTCCTATGAAAATTTGGCCAAAGGAGAGGAGCAGGAAAGTAGCGTTATATGGCTTTTAGGCTCATTCTCCAATTTCCCTGAAATTCGTTTTAAACTTGAAGTATATAGGCCATTGCCTGTTTTCAAGTCCATAGCAGGGTTTTTCCACTTGAATGATGAAGGGGCCATGCTTTTCCTTCGCTGCGGCAGTGCCCCTCCATTAAGCCTCCCGTTGTCAGAGGTACGGACTCCTATGATCACAGGCAGCAAATCCAGTGATCGGGAGCAGGTACCGGAGTCTGCGGCCTCCACAGGGAGAGGGCTAACGGCCTGTGGATTAATGTACTATTATTACATTACTCTTTAAGCTTCAAAGGTCTGCCAGGAGGGCTAAGCTCACTATCTATTCCATGACATTTTAAGAACAAATAATACATTAATATATTTAATTTGAGAATAAACACATACATTACAGGCAGGGGATTTTGTCTATGCTGATAAGGCAGCAAATGACCTTTCCAGAGCAATCCCAGCACGCAGAGCCGGAAAGGGACGTGTTCCAAAAAGCCTTTTGTATCTGCCGGCTGTAATGTGTGGGCTTTAATGCGGGTTTGGCCCATGTGGAGCCGCAGCTGCCACGCTCTTCGGAGATGGAAGCTTTCGCTATAATTACCCCTTCGACACTAATCTGCAGGAACACTAAATCTTGTTGCCTCAAATTAGTTAATCAATTAAGTGTCAAACCACAAAATGTTGGAGATTTTGGTTTTGTATTTATTATCTTGGCAGGCACTTCCTCCCTCAGCCCCTTGGCTTCGGCTCTCTTCCCCTTGCAGGGGAGCTGGCTTTTAAAAATGACCAGTCACTCATTGTTTATTTCTGGCCTATTAGCAAGACAGTTGACGTTACGTAAGCCCAGTGCCCAGGACTGGAGCGGCCCGAAGACGGACGGCTTGGATAGTGTTCAGGCAAAGTTGGATATTTGTATAGTGCTTTTCCCGGGCTTAACCTCAGACAAGCACATCTCTGATGAGGCAGCATCTTCCACTGTGTTCACTGAGGTCAGCCATTTTGGAGCCTACATTAATTGATGGAAGGCCTTGTTTATTGTTATGTCACTCTTGTGAGCAAGGGACAGGCAGCAGTGTTTCTAGAATTTCCTGGTCAGCGCCTCTCTTTTCTCCAGGGTCCCTGGCTCCCCCATGGCTGTGCATGCGCTCGCTGCAGCTTCAGGCTCCAGGGGGACTAGGAAGTGGTCAAGCAAGCTGCCCACAGCTGTGCCCAGTGCTCTGGATCCTGCTGCCTGTACATCCCATTGGTTCTACTGACATGATCTCCCTAAACATATCTGCTGCACCTCAGCCCACTCTCACCATCTGTCTCAGTTGAGCCCCATAAATGCGCTCACCCTCAAATCTCAGGTAGGCACCAGCAAAATAATGAGATTAATTCTACTTGGTGATGAAAAGCCCAAGGTAAGACATGGGCCCAGTATTTCAGGTGTGCGATTTAGGCACTGAACAATAAGACAAGTCACACAGGGCCGTGTGCACATACTCGCTTACTGACTGTGCACTGTGCACATGGGTGCTCAGATGGGGTTCTCAATGTGGTTCTCAGGGCAACGTCTCTCATCTCTAGACAATATGCTGTTGGGAAGCAGATAGGCTGCTCCCCTAGTTCCAAAGGGTAGTATGTGGACTGGAGCCTGGCCACAGCGAATTACATTCTTTTTAAACTTTGGGGAGTTAAATGTCCTTTCTTTCTGATATAATGGTTGATGGTAATTTCTTTTAATTTATTGTTGTTGTTGTTTTTTTTTTTAAGAGAAAGAGGAAGATTTGGGTGAGAGAGAGAGAGAACCATTGATCTAATTTGTTGTTCCACTTAGTTGTACATTCATTGTTTGGTTCTTGTATGTGCCCTGACCAGGGATCGAACCAGCAACCTTGGTGTATTGGGACTATGCTCTAACCAACTGAGCTAGCTAGCCAGGGTCAGTAATTTTTTAATGCCTGGATTTTGCCAAATAAAAAGTTGACAACATTATGTTAAGTGCAGATTTTGTTTCATATTTTTATTTTTAAATTTTACTTCTCCATGAACTCCAAAACTCTGAGTCCAAAAATATAAACACCCCAAATCTGTGTCTTGATCTAATCTTGTTAACTCCTTCTCATAGCTGAGGAGATTAAAGACAGAAGTCAGCATGCATTTGCCAAGTGCCCACCTCCAGCACTCTCTGATCTCATACCCCTGGGGGACTCACAGAGTTGAGGACAGTTAGGACATTAGTCCTATTGGTGACACACTTCGGCCTGCACTGGACAGTTCAGTGAACCCTGAGGGGCTTACAGAAATTTTCCATTTAGAGAAGATCTTAGGCATTATCAAGTCCAACTCCTTAGTTTTGGAGCCAAGGAAATGTGAGACTCAGGAAAGGTAAGGACTTCCCCAAGAGCAATAGCCATCCCTGCTTGACTTGGGGTTCAACATCTGTCAGCCAATGCATTGCCTGCTCCAGAAGCTGCACTGAGTCCTGGGCAGCTGACCCCTGGGACTGCTCTCCTCTTGGATCCTGCACTTTCTTTGGCACCAACTCTGTGATCAGATGCAGGCGGTCCCCAAAGAGCCTCTTTGGGGTCCCCCGGTCCAAGTCAGATGACTCCTGAGGACTCATGTTAGTATTGCTTCTTGCAAAGGCCCAGGTTTAGAGTCTAAGAGATCTGTCTTCCAATTTTACAGCTTGGGCAAGTAACTAAATCTCTGTATAGCCACCCATCCTTGAAACACGGACACCAAACTTACCTGGCAAGCTGTTCTCAGGATCCACGTGATAGTGTGTGGAAAGCACTTAAAGCAGAACCGGTATGAAAAGTAGAAATTCTTTCCCCCATTTCCCTTAGCCCACGTTATTCTTCATTAGGCCGAGGACCAGTGGTGGAGGGAGGGCACAGCGACTCTTTACAGGTCTTAGTGATCACCTTGCAGCTTCCTCAGGAGGTTAACCAGCCACACTACTGGAAGCCTTAAAGTGGTCTGACAGCCTAAATAGTTAATGGAAAATGCAATGCGAGATGGACAACACACTTGGATCTTCACTGGATGTTGGGTTGTCTGATTCTTATGCTCTTATCTGTGTGGTAATACGGCCTTGAGGATGTCTTTTTAGAGTTGGCTGAAAAATTCCCTTGGACTTCTTGTGCCACTCGTGGGCCTCCATGCAGCCTTGACATTCGAGCATCACTCTGTGTCTCCACCCGTGTGAACAGCGCAGGTGAGGGCCCTGTGAACATGGTGTGTCTACAAACCTAGAAGAGACTCAATGGACCAGTCAAGTCCAGGCTCCCTGGCCAGCCTGGTCTTATACATCTGCCCATTTTAAATTCAGTCTTCTGTTCTTTCCTCAACCCTTTAGACTGTTCCATTTAAATTTCCCCTTAACACATATAAAACAACGTGAAAAGATTCCTGTAACCAGGTCCTCCAGTGGGGTTGGGGTGAGTGAGTCTTTCTCCTGTTTCCTTGTCTTCCTTGCCAAGACACGCGGCTCAGGCAAGGCTTTTGTTTCCTCAGGTTGTGATTTACGCGGGTGGACCCGGGCAGGGAAGAGTCGAGTATCAATTTCACTGGGTTACCGTGTTAAATGACCGATGCATGGATGGTTATTGCTGCCTCGGGAGCAAATGAAAGCCCTTCGCCTCCCTGACACCACCGTCCCCCCTCTGCTGATGATCAGTTAAAAATGTAAATAAAAAGACTGCACTTTGGAGAGAGTCAGCTCAGGAGGGGGCGGAAAAATTGCAAAAGCGAAGTTTATTGATCCCCCGGTCAAGATTGATGGCACAATAAGAGCAGGAGGCGAAGAGTGATTTTGCTTTTGAAAACGTTGATGAATAAGCACTCAGGAGCAACGAATAGCCGGGCTCACCGAGTGATGGACGGTGGTGGGGGAACAAGATGCATTTTTATAAATGGGTGAAAGGAGAGGGGGACTTATTAAAAAAATGAATGACCACATGTGGCAGGGATATGCCAGTAGGGAGAAGAAAGCCATTGATTTATGTGTACTACTGGCATTTGAAAATTCAATAATAACATTGACAAATGAGAGGCAAACCTGGCCACAGGACAGCGCCGAGCCTGGAATGGAGAGAGAAAATGCCAAGGTCAGAGAGAAGGGACAGAAAAACATGCTTATGTTGGAAAGCCTTTACATTAACTCATCTATATAAAGACATTAGGAAAAATCCCTCCACTATCAGGGCGGGTGGGCAAGGGGAGGGGATGGGAGAGGCAAACAGTGAAGCCACCGTGCCAGCTCTCTTGCTGCCTTCGAAGAAAAGGTATCTGTTTTGCTGGCCAGGGGGTGGCTGGGCCCCACTGGACCAACTTACTGTCCTACCAGAGGTTGAAATAAGAGCACACTCACACTGGGAGCATTTTCCTGTTGACACTCACATTCTGCCCTGAGTTCTTCCTTAATGGGTCCCGTTATCAGGACTTTACCTGTGCTGCTGTGTGCCCATTGTTTTGTCCACAACAATTTGTGTACAGTTGTCCTTCTGCTGTGGATCCCATGCTCCCTGGGGACAGGCCCTTGTCTTGTGCCTCAATAGTTCTCCCAGGACCTTGCAAATGAACACGTGGTTCTAAGGTGCCATTTCTTTTTTGTTTGTTTGCTATTCAAGTATAAGAGTTGACCATTTTTTGACTTAGGCAGACTCCCAGCCTCTGGGTCTCCCTCTTCCTCTTTCTCCATTTCCTATTCAGTCCTTTTTTTTTTAACCAAAACATCTTTCTTCCTTCTGATCTCATTCATTCACTCCCCAAGTCCAAACGGAGAACCAGCTCTGTAGTGGGCACCATACTTGGTAAACAGTATAGACATAATCCTTGGCTTGAAGAGTTTGGAAAGAATCTTCTGTTCAGCAGCGCTAACCTTCAGGAACGAAGCATACAGAGCTCTGTGTGCCCATTACTCCTCCAATCAAAAGGGCTCTCGAATGTCACACTGGTGGTTGCCTTTCTAAGAAAGTCTCTCTGTGGGCCAAGCTGAGCTGCTCTGGATGTGCTGGGTTTGCTTTTATTGGAAATATTTTATCCATTCCTCTTCCTTTTCCTGGCTATCCCTAACGTAGTAGCAGTTGTTATTCAGCCACAGAAAGACCCTGCAAATATAGCAAATCTGAAACAATGTTTGTGTGTGCACACACCAGCACGTGTGCACAGAGGCACACGTGCATACACACATGACCCTCTCTGTTGACTGCTGCACTTTCAATCAAACAGCTGGCCTCTGAACTGTGTTCTGCACCAGCCTCGTGGTTCCCATGGACAGTGCACCTACTTCTCTGCCTTTAATGGCCAGCTGCCTGACAATGCCACAAGCTGATAATGTGATTCTGTGATTTTAACATTTCAGCCACTTAATATATTCCCTTTTCTTTTGTTCCTTAACTCTGCCTTAAATGGCAGAGGCGTGTGAGAGGATAAACCCTCCCTGGAGAGGGCTGGTCGCCTGTCAACACACTCTCTTTGTTCATTCCCCACTTTTGCTGCTATTCCCCTGTGGCCTGGGCTGGTTCCTATGACGTCTTTTCCAAATGCTACAAGGTGAGAGGGGGCTTGAGCAGAAGCATAAATCCTGGCTAATATCCTCTTTGAAAAGTCTGGAGCTGTAGCCTCTCCATGGGACTGACCCAAGAGGAGAGAATAGCCATGAGACCCAGGTGTGGGTACATGATGCTTTCTTAGGGCTCCCACAGGCCTCCATAGGCTTCTTGCCTAGTTCACTGAATTTTCTGATTTAAAAATTGTATTAACTTGTACAATACCACCATGTCTTCTTTTCTCTTCTCTGCTTTCCCTTCTTTGCTCTAGGTCCTAGTGGCAGACATGGATAATGGAGAGAGGGCATGGAGCTGAGGGCTGGGATGGTACAATGGACAGACTGAGAGAGTCAGCCCCAGGTTTTGCCAGCCTCCTGTGGCTTCTCAACCCACAATTTGAAGAAGACTCTTGTGTATCTGTTCTTATCGATCTAATGACCACAGCACAGCTGTAGATTCACCTGTTTGTTACCCATTCTTTGAGAAATCCCTCCCTAAGGTGAGCCATTTGGCTAGGCCAGTGAGTGCAGTAGGGGTCCTCCTTCCCCGGACTCACTGAGTGGGGGCTGAGGAGTCAGAGAATGATTCACAAATAAACAATTTACTGCAAGCCGCTGATGTTTCCCACAGGGCCTAGAACAGAGGTGGCGCCTGTGAATCACTCAACACATATTTGTGGAATAAATAAATGAATATAATGCATTAGGTTCTATAATAGAAAAATGAAAATATGCACTGGGCACATAGAAGCTTACTTTTGCTTCTTAGAATTAAAAAAGGCCTCACAGGGCAGATGGCATTTGCATTTCACCTGAAAGCATGAATAAGAATTCAGTGGATAAAGAAAATCCCTCTTGTTACAGAGGAGGGTGATTGGAGGGTGATATTGGAGTCAGAGAGACAACCTCATAGAGAGCTGAGATAAGGGAGAAACAATGAGCAACTGAACTCGGTAAAAGTCATAATCATTGACTTTTTTTGAGCACTTGCTATGTTAAGTGTTTTTACACTATGTGTGTACTTTCAACAATGCACTCCTTTGATCTTGACAACATTATTTTTACAGACAAGGACACTAAAGCTCAGAAAGAGTGAACTACCACCTGTGGGTGCACAGATAACGAGCCGGAGCTGGAGGTCAATCTGACCCAGTCCATGCTGTGAAGCACTAGGCTGCAGGGAGTTTCCCCGAAACCTGATTCTTTGGAAGAAGCTAATTCAGGAGCTGCCACAGTGCTCGGCACATAGTAGTTACTCAGTAAACACTTGCTGAATAGGTACTTAGTGGTTAGTTACATGGGTCTGGGGGAACAAAAGCCTTGGCTATGCTATTTTTCTTGAACTACTTTCCCAGAAAGGAGGTGGGGAAATTGGGGGCGAATCTTGCTGGGCATTAAAGTAAGCACGAACCCTGCACCAGTTCACCGTTAATCCCAGAAAATATTCACAGGTCACACAATATTGGAGCTGGAAAGTGCCTCAGAAAACTTCCTTGGTGGTTTCTAAAGGTTGTTTCTGTTTTGCCAGGGAGACCTCTTCCTCCAAGTATAATCTATAGCTTACCCAGTACGATGAACAGAGGTGAGTGGGCTGCACTTGGTGGAGGTGGGTGGGGATGTTTGGAAGATTCAAAGCCTCCTCCCAACCCCACGGTAGATGCTGATTTTTCTCAATAGACTTTTAGGTAACACAGACATAATCTGAAACCCTCGGTGGAGGTCAAGCCCTGAGGGGAATCTGAGGGTTGGAGAGGAGAGAAACCTGTGGGCTGCAGAGAGCTGGCGGTGCAACACCTGGATTCCGTACACGCCTTTGGCCTCGTGAGTCATAATTGTTTTAGGCAAATTAAATAAGGACATAGGACAAGACACTGCTGAGCAGGTTCCTGAGATTTGATGCCACATTGGCTTGGGAACTATTAGTCAGAGGGGCCTTGTAAAGGTTCCAGTGTGTTTTCTGCATTTTTTTCAGGCTCCAGCTCTCAGAGTAAGGTGCGGGACAGGTATCTGCTCATGACTGAGGTGCAGAACCTCTTCCAGTGGGTGTTGAGGAACCCTGAGTAGGACTTTTTAAGGGCGAGAAACATCTCATTCAGCTTTACATTCCCTCCAGCCTAGTACATTGCTAAGAATTGAAGCTTGTATTTGCTGACCGAATAATAGAAATTTGTTTTCCCTTAAAGCATTGCTTGCCATGAGCCTCCTATCTGTTTGGCTGTGATGAATTCTCCCATTTTAGTCCCCCTCCAGCCCTGCCACCCTTTGTCAACCTAGGTAAGACCTGGGTTGGAGCGGAGGGAAGGAGAATGTAAAGGTGAGGAGGCCAGGCCACCACCCTCAGAGCGTCACCACTCTGGGAATAGTGAGACTGTGAAGCCAATCCTGGTCTGTTTTCTGTAGGAGCACGTTCAAGGTAAGAATATTTCCCTTGTCAGGATACTAATAATGACTGTCTCTTCCACTCATTCCACTTCTTCTAAGGGGCAGAGCAGGTCACTGGCCCTCAGCAGTTTCTGGCTATGGTATTCCTCTTCTGGGTGCTGCCAGAGGGAGGGAAACTTGATATCAGTTTTCTGAGAACATTAAAGCTGGGAATGGGCAGGGGGAGGAGAGGGAAACACCTTCCTGCTTCCTTGGCCATTTACAAGGAAGCAGTCCCGAGTAGGCCTGGGAGGCTGGTGTGATGTGAGTCTACTATGCAAACTACTTTGAGGCCAGTTTGTGTTGTCTTCCCAAGGAGTCATGGGAACTCTTTTTATCTGGAAGCAGATCATGCATCCCTCCAGGCCAGCTCTGTGACCTAAGTGCTGAGTGGCCTCAAGCATGTCTCTGAGCCTGGGTATTCTTGTCCAGAAAGTGAGGGTAATAACAGTCACTGCACAAAAATGTTGGAGGGATTGCATGTCAATGACTGTGAAATGCTGTGCAGGACATACTGGGCCATATAAGTAAAAGAATCATTTACCAAAGCTGTTGACGCCAAGAAGAGGTTTCCCTGTCATTATGTCACCATGTGGGAATAACCTGAGAGCCACAGGGAAATGTTGGATCCAGTGGTTTTCCACTCCTGCAGTCTCAGTGACCTGCTTTCTTCATTGGCACATTCGCTGAGTAGGCCCGATTAAGCAGTCTGGCTAGGAGCTCAGGGTCCTGGTGGTGGGAGTGGGCGGTGAGGACAGGCAGATGCTCGCTCAGTGTGTTTTTCATCCTTTGTTTGTGGGTGGATGGTTGGGGCCTCTCATTCCATATTGCATGAGTCATCAGTGGGAAATGTGCACAGTCCCTGTCCTCATTTATACAAAGCCTTTTCTTCTTCCCTGAGGTGAGGGGTCATGGCTAGATGTGGTAGGTGGAGAGTCTGGTTTAACTTAGCTTATTTCTGATCTAATCACACTGTTGGCAAAGGATCTGTTATTTGTCATTTACAGTCTTCCCATTCAGAGCTGCTGCAGTCCTTGGACCCCATCAGAGCCAAGGAAGTGGTGGGAAAAAGACAGATAGACAGTGAGACAGTCAGACAGACAGTCAAGGTTGTAAAGTGCTAATAAGTCTGAAAGAAAAACACACCTCCCTTCCGTGCCTGGGGAGGTCGTATGACAATAAACTTGTATGTACTATGTTAGTGAGTATGAAAATGAGGTCATGGCAATAGGTGTTTCACTGCTATGGATTCTGAAGTCAAAGGCGAGAGAATCACAGACTCATGTTGTTTACTCACCTTCTGTTCGGACGAGAGCACAGAGGCAGAGCCAACACCCCTGGGAACATCACGGCCCTGGATGAAGCTGTTTCCTGATGCCTTTTTTGCCAGGGTTTCTTCACTAGTCGTCATGATCTCGGTCTTGATCTTGACAGTAGGTCAGGATATACAGTTTGAGAGCTGGATAAATAAGCATTGCTCCTTTTCCTATATATACCATAAAATACCAATTTCAGACATCAAGTTAAATAAAAAGAATAAAAATTCTATAGGACCGTGTGATATAAAATGTTTAACTAGGATATAAATGGCATTTTTTTCTTGGCAGTCCTAAGCTGTAGCAAATCAGGAACCTAGCATGGAATTCCATTTGATAAAGACATAGTCTTTCTTCTCAAAGGCTGGATAAAATATATCAGCAACTTGGTAGGGGTAGGGAGAGGATAGAGAAAAAACAAAAAATATTAATGAAATATTTTCCTTCAGGGTTAGTGTTTGGCTTCAGCTCAAGGCATCTGAGATCCTGATTCCACTGTTTATCTCCCATGTGTCCGGGGCAAGGTACTGAGCCTCTGTCTTTCCATGTTTTCTCATCTGTAAAATGGAGATAAGAGGAAAAATCATTCTCTTGTTAGGAGGATTAAATGAGTGAATGCATGTAAATGAAATAGAACAATGCTTGATTCATCATTAAGCATTCAACCAGTGGGTGCTATTGATGTTATTCCAGTGGAATGTAGCACTTGACTGTGAGCTCTAGGGGCATGCCCACCTGGCTCACCATCCTAACCTCAGTGTTTAGCACAGTGTTTGATGCTTAAGGGACCTCTTAATAAATATTTGTTGACTGAACAATAGATAGAGTTTGGCTCAATGGAGGTTGTCCAGGTCGTTAAGTTCATAAAGCATTCTAGGACATGGTTTGGCACTGTGAGGATAAAGTCAATCCCTCTCATGCTAATGGCAGCTTCCCTACCTCAGCAATAACTGAGATGAACGCAGAAGCTTAGACCAAGCAGGCCAACAACCTGGTTTTCAGCATGGAAGCATCTAAAAGCTGATGAAGAGTAGAATTGTCTGCAGCCTGTTGGGGAGTCAAGGAATTCAGACAAATGCTAATGGAGCATCAAGGGTCCACAATGCATATCCATTCAAACCATCTACTCCTCCCAAACTCCAGCCGGTGGTATTTCTAGTCATGTTGTTTTGGTGAGGGCCAGTGGTCAGGGGGACAGGGTCTGCCACGAGGTTGTAGGGTGATGGGTTATGAAGTGTCTCTTTCTCCGAGGCAGCTGGGCTTATTTTAATGGGCAAGGTCAGCAATGAAATGACCAGGAAGAGAAATTGCTGCCATTATGTGTCAGTCGCAATCTTATATCAATTATTCCTTGTACCATTCCCTTTGCCACGGGCTGAAGCAAACATGGCCCTAATCAGTTTTACATCTCCGTTTAATTTTATTGGAAAGAAGATCTGGCAATGCATCACCGAGGCCGGGTGTGACACAAAAGGTGACCCCCGCCAACTTAATGGCACAATACATAACCCTTAATGAAGTCGCTATCTTGTCCCTCTTTTGCTGTCTCAGCCCCGTGATTTATGACGGCATCATTTTGCTTTGCCCTCTTTTCATTTCAGCTTTGACAAAGTGGATGAAACAATTATCTTCGTTATCAGCCCGAGCAGCAGAAATGTGAGAGTTGGATTTCTGCAGGTGGAAGGCCTTGGCTGGGGATCAAAACCAATGGTGAAATGTGCTTAGGAATTTTTTTTGTCCTCTTCCCTTCTTCCTGTGACGATGGGCTCCTGAAGATGGATTATGTATCCCATTGAGCAATGTGAATCCTATATCATTGTGGCAAGAAGTAATTTCAGGAGAAGGGGAAGCTGCAGATAGAACAGAGCTTGGGATTTTGCACCATGTTCTTTCTGAGTTCCTTATATTTGTTTTTCCATGCATGCCCCGGCCGAGTTTTCTCCATCATCCCTTCATCCTACAGCCACCTGCATGAATGGAACATGAATTGTTCTATATTATAAATGATACCTTGCTTATCTTTAGTCTAGTTAAGGTTATTTGTTCATTCATTATTCAATCAACATTTATTGGATGCCTTCTAGATATTAAGTAATTTAGGTGCTATGAAAATAAAGGTAAGAAATAGTTATGGATTTTGTTCTCAAGAAATGATATACTCTACCAACAAGAATAAGCCACAAGTATTAGTGAATGTACCATAAGATAGAAAGGGATTTGCACATCAAAAGCTGTAGGCAGAGGGTACTGTGGTTGTGCAGAGGAAGAAGTTTTTTTCCAAAAAGAAAGGCTGAAGCTTGAATGGGGAGCAGGATTTGAACAAGTAAAAATGATATGCATTTACATCTATTATTTTTATAGGCAAGGCAGTTGGGTAGTTAGGTAATAAATAGGCCAGACTTTGGTTGCAGTTCCATATAACTTTGCCAAAGTAATATAGGGGTTGGGGGAAAAAAGCTAGGATGTGCTTTGGGTCAGAACAATGGTGAGCCAGTAAGTCAGTTTGTGCACCCTGATGTCCAGTTGGAAGTGAGAATGAAGTTAGTGAAGGCTGAGATGATCACAGAGGTTGTGACTTCAGCTGTTGAGTTCAGCTTAGGGTTTTCCCTCCCTGTGTCCCCCCCCAACCCACCCCGTTCATGGGCCAGGTGTCCATGGCAGGAACTTAGACCTGTGACACCATTTGGATGTGCACACAGAAATGCACACTGTCATTGTCTGGGCTCCATATTTTCTCGATAGATAAGCTTGCAAAATCCAACTCCAAATGCCTTTCCATTGCATCTGACTCAGGGAGAATTGCAAAGAGTTTTTACTTACTTATGGGTTCTATGAAGTCCAGAGATAATTGCTTGAAGGTTCTTGAATCAATGAGACTCTCTTTGCAAATACCACCCAGGTGAGGCTCGTGTTATTAATGGGGTTGTTAAAATGGTGAGAGCTTTTTCCACAGACTTTTCTTAAGTAGATGGAGAGCTGTAATGCTGACATGATTTTTTTGGGTCTTTAGTAGAGCTTTCATATAAATCTGCATGTAAATAAATGTTAAAAATATACCATACCAATTGACATATGTGTATACAGAGAAATCATCTCCAGAATAGTCAATATACAATCCATTTTGTCTCTGCCTGCACTCACCTCCCATTCAGTGTATAAGGAGTGAGGGGATGAGGGAGGAAAGCCATCTGTACCCTGAGTCTATGCTCTAAAAGTAGCACATATTCAGTACTTAACCTGAAGCTAGTATGTCGACATGATGGCTATTTAAGTCTATAGTTAAAAAAACATTAGAGGAAACAGTGTGAAAGCCAGGGTCATTCTGTTCAATATGCAACTGAAATATCAATAGTCAGACTGTGAGCACACAGAAAGGGATGCAAGGATGGCATTATTAATGCTCTTGTCCCGTATTGAACAACTGGTGCAACCCCCCCACCTTGCACCTGCCTAGCCCACTCCCAGCAAGCGTGCCTGCCCTGCCCACAGAGGCGTAGTCATCACCACCTTTGATGTTAAAACCTGCCTGCAATTTTGCCCCTGATGGATGCTGTGCCAAATGAAGAGATTCAAAGGACAACGTATGTTCAGGACAAGGTACTTAGCAGCAACAGCAAACACCCAGAGCTTTTTCTCCTTGTTTCCCCTGGGGCAGTGTCCAAGAGGAACTGAAGGTCTGTTTTCACCTGTTCTCTTTATTCCTGTCAAACAGGGAGTTGAAGGGCTCTGTGACCCAGAATGCATGCCTGTCCATCATGTGCAGCACCACGTGCCTGAGGACCATCCAGAGGCTCCTCTTGAGCAGGCAGTGGAAGGTGGTGGGATAATCTCGGGGAAAGAAAACAAGACATTTTTTGGCTGGAGTTGGGGAAAAAGGGAGGCGGGAGAGGGGGAACCCTGCAGTCACTTCCTTCGATCTCAGTAAATTGGAAAGGTCTTTCCCCTGATTCCTGCTGATATTTCCTGATGGAAATTTCTTCCATTGACAGAGATGCAGATGGAGTTTACTGACATGGGACAGCAGACACACTCTGGGATAATGAAAAAATGCCCAAGGTAGCCATATGCTCGGTGGCAGTTTGTTAGAAGGAACTCCAGTTGGGTGAATACATAATAGCATTTTTGGCAGCATTGACTAAGGGAGATCCTCTGTATTTTCTATGTCTTTTTGCATTTTTTGATTTAATTTGTGTGAATTTTGAAATTATATTCTATTTATTAACATTCTCAGTAAGGCGCACTTTCTTCCAATTCTGAGTTTTATTTCCAAAAGATCTGAATGACCTGGGGCAAGTCCAAATTCAGAGAATGGATTCTATCTTCCATGGCATGTCCTTAAAACCCTCATTGTGACCTTTCTTTTCTCTTATTGGAAAGAATGTCTTATAATTAACAATGATGGCGTTAATTATGATAGTGATAATTATTATTATTATTATCATCATGAGAGCAACTGTTTATTTAGCATTTACAGCTTCATATGGGCATTACTATCCTTGTTTCACAGTTGTAGAAACTTAAGATCTTCAAGGACTTTTTCCAAGCCAACACGATTAGTGATTGTCAGATTCGGGATTGGCATCTAGGTGGGGTTTATCCAAAGCTTCTATAATTCCATGCTTACCAGAACACCATGTGTCTGTCTATCTTGGGGACAGGATTAGATGACAAGAGTAAAGTGTTTGTAAAACATACCACTCAGAGGCAACTGCATTGCAAGTATAGATTCCTGGGTCAATTTGTAACCTAAGGCTGCCAGGTTGTCAAGATAGTTCTCTTGAGATACATTTTTTTTTATCATGTTCTTTTCTGGTTGAGGTTTTTTGTTTGTTTTAGTAACCTAGGTTTAGGATTTACCCAAATATTCCTTAATTCTCTTTGTTTCTTGAGCCCTGGGGGGTTCAGGTTAACTGGCAAAACTGACCACCCTGAGTGTTTGGGAGATAGAAACCCAGCACCTGCTCTGGTCCATCCTGTGACCTGACTCCTTTGCCCGGAGGCACACGGCAGAAATACCACAATGGAAGCACCTTCCGGTATGGGGATTTGTAGGAGAGAAAGAAGCTCAATTAAGGGGAACATGTTCTGACCCAGAACTAAGCCAGGACCATTTGGAACTCTGCGTGTACGGTGAATAGTGTGGCCTCAGGCTTTCTGATGTAGACATAAACTGAAAATGTGTGCCCGGCCTGAAAAACGTGCTCTGGCTGGAGGCTGGAGCAGCAGAGGTGAGTCATTTTTCTTCCTTTTCCAACACTGCAGTCAATACCTCGCATGCATCACACAGGCCACATTGTGGGCCAAGGTGAGCTGGATGGACCACACAGTCAAGGTAAGAAGTACAACCTGTCAGGTTGAAGGTAAGGGGCTCATTTTATAGATGAATTTGCTTCCTTCCTTTGGAGATGTTAATAAAAAAAACATACTCTTGTAGGACTTTATATCCTGATTTCACTTTCCCAGTGTCCCAGCTCATTTCCCCACATCTATGTGTCTTGTAGTGAAACTTGGCATGCTCCTAATTAAGTTATTCTAGTTCCTTCCTGAATAGTAGAACATGTGTATAAGCCCACCTTCTCTGGTCAGGCCCTTGGTCTACCAATGCTGCATTTTTCTTTTTCTTTTTCCAAGGTCAGTTAGGTCATCAGTTTTGGAGTCACTGATATGTCTAAGGGGTGGAGCTGGGGGATGGGGCAGTGAAGAGGGAAGACAAAAGTAGTTGGCGACACACAAAGGCAGTCCAGCCGTGCCTCGCCAGGGGGTCCTTTCTGGTCTGGGCATCAGAGGTGAGGCCATGTCCCAGAGGAAGGGGCACAGCCCTCAGCTCAGGCCTGAGGATTGCCTGGATCCTCCCTGTTGCCACAGGAGAACTCAGCTGCTGAGGGATTCCCTGGCTCTGTTAGGAGACCTCTGGCAGCCACACCTCGAGTTCTGAGAGGAGAAATGCACAGCTGAGGCCACCTTCAGCAGAGGTGGAATGAGAGTATGAATGGGAGCCTCGCTCTCTGTCCTGCCCTGGTTTTTCTGGACCTTCCACCAGCAAAACTATTTCATGCCTAGATGCCTAGTGCATTTTGTGAGTTAAGTGTACCAGAGACATATTATCACCAATTCCTTCTCTAGCTTTACCAGAACGTGATTTCATTCATCTGTTTCCTTCAGGGGCAGAGATTAAGGAGAATATTGAGCCTTCACATTGGCACATCCTTTCAAAGCTTGTAATCAGGTTGTTTTTGCTGTAATTGTCCAGAACCTGCTTCTCGGGCTGATTCAGCCCCCCTCCCTTTTTTCCTCTGCAAACCCATGCCAGGGCTTACCTCTGATAAAGGATTTGTCCTCAGAGCAGGTAGCAAATCTGTTCCCTTGGCAGAGGGTAGAAGCCATACCTTGTGACATTCCCCCTGATAACCCAGCCAGGCTACAGGGCCGCCAGCATTTCTGCGGGGGATGGGCATCACATATGTAAACAGAAATTGCTCCCCTGTAGGAAGCGGTTTCCACTGACACTGTTTGTCACCTCTGAGAAGTGCAAGCAGGATGACACATTTGGCTCTGGCGGAGGGCAGGAGGGGAACTAGATGGTGCTGCTTTCTTGTCCTGTATGGGAGAGGGTGCCGAGGCCGGAAGGGCCAAAGGGACCTCTGGAATGCAGGAATGGGGCCTCTCTGCCCCTCCCCACATACTGAGGTGCACCTACCAGTCCACCAGGTAGGCATACCTGTGGTTAATCAGGAAATCCCAGCTTCGAGTTACAGACTGAGGAACTCTGACATCTTCTAATTAGGTAAACACATTACTGTCGTGTTCAAACAAACAACAAATTAGTTCCAGGCTCAGCGAGGCAGCAGCAGCGAGCAGGGCTGCTCCTAGAGTCGGCATCCCTGGGTGCTGTGGTCAGCAGTCAGCTCCTGGGCCAGTCCAGTAGGCTGGCTTCCTCCTCCAGGAGCCCTCCAGGGTTTTTCCCCACCATGCCTTTCCCCACTGAGGAATTTGCCTGCATGATGGGGAGACACTTGCTTTAGGCAATAACATATCTGCACCTGTGATTTTAGGGCTGATTGCAGGCAGGCCCATGTTCTGGGGCTCAGGGGCCAGGCAGTGGAGACAGGCATGGACTGCACCTGAGCACTCACTCTTCTTGTGAGGAGGAACTTGGGGCAAAGCCATGTTCTTTCTTGGTTTAGCACCTGACCCCAGTCCAGAGCCTTTCAGGCTAGGCTCCAGGAGCTAATTGCTCAGAGATTCAACAGAGAAGCTACAAGGTTGCTTATAGTTTGCACACACTCTGGTGACAAGATTGCTTGCCATCCCTTCCGCATTCCGGCATAGAAACCTGTTGGGCCTGTGTGGCCATACTCTAGGCTCTGTCCCAGACATCTGCCACCTTCTCATGGTACCTCTGAAGAAGCTGTGAGGAGGAATGAAGGACAGATGTGTGTTCCTTTACTGGGCCTGCTGCTACCTGAGAGGCACAGTACACGTTACAGCAGAAAGTAGATGGACCTGGGGTAGAGGAAGTGTGAGTCTGAAGTTTAACTCTAGTGCTTAAACAGCCCACAATGTAGCTGAGCTACTCTGTCGGAACATCACTTATTTATAAAGCGGGGATAATGTATCTACCTAGGGAGATTGTTATGGCACTGGAAAAGCAAACTGTAAGTGAAATATAAACATGTCCTGCCCATTTTAGGTGCCCTAAATTTAACTTGCCCTCTTCTCCCCTCCTCCTACAACCCCACTGACATACTGTCTCTGGAAGACCACTTTTGCCCAGGGCAGCTCCATTTGATAGCTTCTTAGAGATGTTGAGAGGCATGGGGCCTGATTAGAAGGGGCAGTAACCAGGACTGTGGTACTGAAAAGACAAGCAACAACAGTAAATACGCAAAGGAAAAGATGCTCCACATCATATATCATTAAGGAATTGTAAGTTCAGATAACAATGTGATTCCATTGCATACATATCAGATGGCTAAAATCTAAAACAGACACCACCAAATGCTGACAAAGATATGGAGCAATAGGAACTCTCATTTATTGCTGGTATGAATGCAAAATGGTACAGACACATTGGAAGACAATTTAGTGATTTGTTATAGGACTAAACGTACTCTTAACCATACAATCAGCAATCATGTTCCTGGGTGTTTACCCAAAGGATTTGAAAACTTATGTCTATCAAAAAACCTGCACATGCATATTTACAGCAGCCTTATTCATAATTGCCCAAACCTAGAAGCAACCAAGATGTCCTTCAGCAGGCAAATGGATCAATAAATTGTGGTACATCCAGATCATGGCATATTATTTAATGATAAGAAGAAATGAGCTCTTGAGTCATG
Source organism: Macrotus californicus (assembly GCA_007922815.1). NCBI lineage: Eukaryota > Metazoa > Chordata > Mammalia > Chiroptera > Phyllostomidae > Macrotus > Macrotus californicus. The sequence continues at coordinate 5,880 of VMDR010003937.1, read as the reverse complement.
AAAAGACACAGAGGAAAATTACATGGATGTTAAGTGAAAGAAACCAATCTGAAAAGGCTACATACTGTATAAGTCCAGCTATACGACAATCTGGGAACGACAAGCTAGGCAGACAATAAAAAGATCAGTGTTTGCCAGGGGTTTGGCGAAAGGGAGATCAGGGTGAATAGGTGGAGCACGGAGGATTTTTATGGCAGATAAACTATTCTGTACCACATCATAACAGTCAACATATTTGTCAAAACCCACAGAATGTCCAACACAGAGTGAAGCCTAACCTGACGACCCACTTTACTTAATAATAATGTATCGATATTGGCTCAATGACTGCAGGAAATGCCTGAAACAACGTGAGACGTTAATCACAGGGGAAACTGGGATGGGAGAGGAAATGTGTGTAAGACTCTGTGTATTTTCTGCTCACACTTAATGTAAATCAAAAACTGCTCTAAGAAGCCTATTAATTAAAATATAAAAAAGACCAAGAACATAAAATCACATACCTGGACTCTCCGGCCCCGGAGTGTGGCGCAGGGGCCCTAGCTGGCTCCCTAGCGGGGATCCTTGGACCCCAGTGACTGAGAACTGAGGGAACTGGAACAGGCTGTGAGGCCAGCAATTTTGTGAGTGAGTTTACGCTTCAGGTGAGTCTGGGAAATGGCTGGGTAGTTCCAATTCTGAGGATCAGATGAAGATCTTTTTGTAGCATCTTGCTCCCTTTACTTCTCTTTCCAGGACCAACAAGTCCTAACTGCACGGTGCTCGTGTCCCTGAGCACAGCCAAGCATGAAATAAAGAGAACAGGCATCAGAACAAGCATTCACCACACAGGCTTTGCTGTAGCCCAGAGAGGAGGTAACATGTGGGAAGAAAGGAGTGTTCACTACCTCCAGTGTAAGCTAGTCACCCCAATAATCATTACTTAAAATTATTTCTCTTTAAATATGTATCAGATATTTCTTCACATATTCTCTTTAACTATGGATCCTGCTATCTGTCACACATATTATGAAAAACAGAACCTGGAGGTTGTACCAGATTGGAAACGCCGTCTTGGCTACTCTTTCCTCAGACATCTGAGTGTCCTACTTACTCTGCACTTCCCATATGCTCACCCTCTGCTTGAATTCTGGGAGCAAGTGCCTTCTTTTTCAGGGAGGCCTATCCTATCTTTGGGCAGATCTCAAATGAAAAGCTTATTCCTTCATACAATTGCACCATTTTTAATACACAGTGGTAATACTTTTAAAACGTCGGGTAGTTGGAAACCATCTCTTTTTCCAGAGTGAATGTGGCTCAACATTTAAACCTGAAGAGTCAGAGTTCTTTACTCTGTTTTTCTTGTTTCCTGTCCCTTTGGGATGTGACTTTCTCACCCATTTTTCAGAAAGAAAACACTGAGAGGCAGTGTTACAATAGCACTTGTTAGTCTTGGGCAGCACTGGAGGTAAGTAATCGAAGGAGTAGGGAATAGAAAGACCCGCTGAGACAAGGATGGCAGAAGGGATTCTGGGACACTGAGCCCCAGGGGACACGGCTCGACAACTGCCCCGGACGTGGTCCATTATGTACTAGGTGGCCACAGATAATACTTTCTAATTGGGCTTCTTTTAGCACACCATCATCATTTGAGGGGTTTGGCGCAGGGGTGTGTTGACAGAAGTCTAAAGTAGCTGTCACTCAAATGTGAGCTAAACAGAATAAAAATAGAGAGAAATAAATAAATAAAAGCACGATTCAGCCAAAAAAAAATGGAAAAAAGAAAAAAAAAAAGCAAGGAAGAAAGGGAGCTCACATTATCAACCAATAAACCCAATAATCCATTAGTGACCAAGGTTGCTGAATAATATAGTACTTTCTCAGTGCCATCATTTATACTGCAGACTAGAGAATAGACACGGTTATTAGAGTGAGGGCTACTGGATGACACATGATGCATGACCGAGCGGCATTGATCTTCACACAACAGGAAGGTGTCTAGACCGGGAGATGTATGGCTCTGCGATTCAGAGCCGGGCATATTTCATGTGAGGCCTAATGGAGTAGTGGAGCCGGTGATGGATGGGTTTGCCCAGTTTCAGTAGCAGTGCAGTTATAGCAGTGCTAATGTCTGACCTCTTCGGAACCTTGTGTCCTTCATTCAGTCAGGGTGACCTCATTTAAAGGGACAGAGGATGAGATAGGGAGATGGGTGAGAGCCGAGGGAGGGGTTCGGGAGAGAGAAGTAGAAGGGGCGGGCCAGGGATTTAAACAGAGGAGGATGAATGAAAGGAGGCAGAGCAAGAATTATGGGAATGCTAAGCCTGACATCCAGGTCCAGAACGATTTGGTGATAAAATACGTGAATAAAGAAGGCCCCTTAGTGCTTCTCTGTTTCTTCTCTTCCTTCCTGGGTACAGCAGCAGTGTGTGGTTGTCCTGGGAATCCTGAGGGTCCCTCTGGTGTGGGAATAGATCTCCATCCCCAGAGGAAAGATTCAGGACAAGACGTGAAAGACTAAATGTGAGAGACAGGTCTGGTGCTAATGGGGTGAGGATATTCTGTGAGCAAGTTTGAGTAATCTGCATCGATTATGCAATAGCGAGAGAGCCTGTCTTCCTCCCTGCACTCCCCATGCCCTGTTAGATGATGCTTAATGCATCCTAATGACACTCTTGATCATTCCTAGGGAAAACCAATGATTCATGCTACAGCCAATCCAAACCCAAGTAGCTTTGGTGGTGGTGTTTTTTTTTTTCTCTCTCTCTCAATAAATTTCTTTGTCTATTTAAGTGTTGGAGAGATACGAAGGACTCCAGTGCAGCTTCTTAGCTGATATTTAACTAAGAAAAAGACATTTATCACTCTTTAGCCTTTTATTCTGTATTCACCATCATTTTTAAGTTATTCTTTATTTGGAGTTGACTGGCTGAGACATGGTAGTGAGGGCTCAGGCATTCCTACAATCCTGTCAGCTGTGGAATGAAAGGAGATGCTTTGGCCACCAATATTTCTTTTAGACTTTCTTGTTGCCACCCATCCATCCTCAGGCACAATAAACACACAACTCTCTCCCTAAAAGACATTCCTACCACCTCTCAGCCCACAGGAAGACCTTAGCCAAGGGAATAATTTCCTTTACTACTCTGTTGAGTAGTAGGTCTGAAAAGCATTTGTTCAGTATTTGTACACGTGGGGTGGGGGTAGTTATTAGGCCTCGGGGCATTTTAAGTGTCAGGGACTTTGAAAGTTTTTTTATAACTTTAGTCTTTGTTTATTCCTCTAAAATTGTGCATAAAATTATATCAGTCCTATACCTAAGGCTATTCTTAGTAATCATTAATTACCAAGGCATACATTAGCTGTCAAAGAAGACTGCTAGGGGAGGGGAAGAGGAGGCACTCATTCAGAAGTCACAAGTACTAGCGGAGAGACGACAGTGGGCTGGGCTCTTTTTTCAGGAGATAGATCAGAACACAAAACAAATGGGTCTTCAGTATATTAAGACAACAAGCATCAAACAGATTATCATATAGTAAATAAAGAAGCCACAGAAAATAACTCATGTTGTTTGGAGGAGAGCAAAAAGGAAACCAGCATTTTGAGCAGCTACTTTATAACAGGCACTGCTCCTGGGAGGAATAGGTACCATTTTACTTAAATGACAAGAAAAGACATGCTGTCACTGTGCCCTTTTTACAAATGAGAACACTGAGGCTCAGAGACAGGAAACATGTTTCCTAGGGTCACATGGCAGATAACCAAGAGGCAAAGCTAGATTGTCATGCCGTTGTATTTGACACAAAACCTGCTCACAAAATTAGAAATCTACTTCACATCATAAATAGAGATAACTTCCTGGTGGATTAAGTGTGAAAAATAAAATCTCTTACATGAAAATATATTTCTTAGTCAAAGGCACACAAAATTAAAAAGCAAATCATTAGTAAATTTGATTACACTCAAAGTCAACTTTTGCGGACTTTGATTCTGTCCAAGATGGAGTAACAAGAACTGGGTACTCTCTCACTGGAAACAATTGAGAAACCAGACAAGGTATATGAAAAACAGGCCTGGAGGTGCTGGGCATCCGGCAAAGGACAGGGATCCCTGAGAGATGGAACATAAACGAGCTAAGTCCTATCATTCTCCAGGTTACTGCCTGAAGACCTCTTCCAGGTAGTGGAGCAGTGAGAGGGACCCAGGCAGAACACAGTGGTCTCTCAAGTATAAGACTCAGACCTGGGAGTCCAGAGAGGCCATGGCAGCTCGAGATTGCTGGGCAGAGTGGGAGAGAGGTGCACAACGAGAGGGACCTCCTTAAATGTTCACATGTATGAGGAAACAACCTGAAAAAGAACCAGAGCCAGGGAAAGAACCATCTGGAAGGGTTAGGAGGAAACAAGATCTGTTTTAATGTATTTTTTAAAGCAGTTATTTTTTCAGAACGTTCAAGTCATTGAAATATTGAAAAGTAGATGTTTTAAAACTCATGATATTATTTTATGTTTAAATATTTTATTTATACCCAAGTCAGAATTTATATAATTTTTCTTTCCTGGCTTTAACAGCAACCAAATGATCAATAATACTTTCAAAATCAACCTACTTGCTTATCTCATTTTCAATTGAGAAAAGGGTGTAAGTGCCTGACCTCAACCCTCTCTGGGTCCAGGATGCCACCACAGGAGAGGAGGGTGACACTCACTGGGCAGGGGTGAAAGCAGGAGGCTGAGAAACATGCTGGAGATTTGGGCAACAGAAGAGCTGGGACCATGAGTTGAGGCTTCACACAGTCACCGGTTCACACTCTGTTGTCCCATCAGACTTGCAAGACACAAATTTCTATAGGGCAACTACAGAGCGTTACCAACAAGGGGTTGCCTACTGACCATGGTGTCCTGTGCTCTGGTCACATGCCTATGAAGCCAACCCGAAAAAATAGTACTTACATTCGGTGCCTGGAATGTAGTAAAAACTATAAAATGTCAGTTTTAATTCTTACTTTTACAAGATGTTCAACCTAAAATCTCAGTTCTGCCCAGTCCCTGGTAATGAGTGCGGACAGGGGGGGCTACAGCTAATACAGCAGCTCTGCCCCTGGTGGCAGCTCTGTGGATGCTGATTTTGTGTGGGGCACGACCCAAAGCCCTGAGCAAGTCATGCGATTTCCAGGCACAGGAGCTCACAGCCTAATTAGGGAAGGAGGCGATTGCAGTACCAGGAGATAAATACTAAATACAGCAACAAGGGTGAGTTGGAATACATAGGGGGATATAGAAGTTTTATCTCATAGCTCTAGGGTGGGAAGTGATATTTAAGTTGAGTCCTAAAGGATAAGCAGAATCTAACTGAGTCAAAACGGAGGGTGGGCTTTGTGAGTAGTAGGTACAAAAACCCTGAAACAAGGAAGAGAGAAAAATGGAACTGTGAGAGTTTCACTCTGATGGATGAACTAATACATGAGTGGCCTGAAAGGAGGGAGAGGCAAGCAGGATCCAGACTTGAAGGGCTCTGTTGGTCTTTTTCAGGAGTCTGTGATTTAACTCAAGGGCAACAGGGGAAGGGATTGGGGAGTGGAAATGAAATATTTAAAAATATTTAGACAAAAATGTGTCATGGTATTTTCATTTTAGAAAGATTTCTCTCGGGTCTTCTGGGTAAAACGGAGTGGTTACTATCCAATTCCTGCCTCCTAGGATCTTATGAAAATGACCAATAAAAATTTGTTTAAAAAATAAGAAAAACATATAACAGTGCCAGGGAGTAGGAAGAACGTTGTCTACAATCCAGCATGTAAGTTCAACAAAGTTTGAGTAAATAATATCAGACCTAATAAAACATATATCATAGCTCTTAATATATACAGAATCATGTATTCTCTAAACAGAAATACATCTT
>VMDR010003936.1:0-65751 GCA_007922815.1 Macrotus californicus | reverse complement strand
TTTTTTGGAATTCTGGGTGAAGCCTCAATCTCATGATCCTTATCTATAAAATGAGCTAGATCTACTTCACTGGGTTTTTGGAGGGATTATGTTGTGAGAGGACTTTATAGAGAGAAATGTACTATCCTGAACCACATGTAAAGAATAATTAATATAATCACTCTCCTAATTGGAGGTCCTCCATAGCTTCTGGATGATTTGATCTTCCTCCAGAGGGAATTAACTTTTACCTCTAGCAGGCAGTACATATATAATGGCATGGGCAGATCTTAGTCTGATTAGGGATTAAGACAATTTGAAGCTGAACTTCAGTCTGTGAGCACAGCCCATTTCCTGTTTGCCTCTACTCTTAGGGTGCAGCCCTTTAGGAATTCCAAAGCAAAGTAATAGGTATGTCCCAGGGCTTCTCCTGGGGAACCCTGGACTCCCAGTTTTGTCCCCTCCTTCCCTCGCATTTCCCCCACCTCCATAAGATTACTAAAGTACTGTTCAGTTTTTCAGCTTCTCAGTTGTTGCTTTCAGCCGCCCAGTTTCTTAGCCTCCAAGTCACTGCTTGCTAATTAGCAAATGCTTCAAGCAGAAAAGAAGTGCCAAATATAATCTTTCAGCTTCTAGATATTAGTCCTTTAGGTTCCGGCTGCCTTGATAGTTCTCCAATGACTTGAAAAAGATTCAAAACTATTTCCTCCAGCTTTTCTAGTTGGTTTGATGAGAGGATGGGCCTGGTGTCAGTGAATCTACCTTTATCAAAAATGGAAATCTGACCTTGGAGTAAATCACTTAATTTCTTTGAGCCTAAGTTTTCTCATCTGCAAAATAATTATGATCCTAATAATACTTATCATACCTGTGATATTGAGAGGATCAAATAAGATAATCAAATGCAAAAAATTTCCCAGCATGTATGGTGCAGAGATACAGTCAGTGTGGCCCCAAAGGCTTTATCTTTCCCTCTCGTGGGGGGTCAGGCATGTGAAAGTTATGCCATCCAATAGTTTAAGTCTAGCCCCGTTCAACAAGGGCAACTCAGCCAGGCTGTTAATGGGAAGGGCTAGTCAGTGGCATGTACACAGCTGAAGTAGTTGCAACATCTGAGCACCTCCAGGACATTGTCATCCTATCAAGGGATATAACATAATATTGTAACTGTAAGGTAGCTAAAGTATTGATGCATGTACATTCAAGCGGTGAAATGAGAGAACAACTGTATCTTCCCAGGCCCTCTCTGCATTAAGACTGACTCTGTGAATAGTTCCTCTTTGCCCATTTGAATGAAATCTCAGGTCCCGGCCTTGAATTTTCTGCCCACTCTCGGTCTTTAGCTTCTAATCAATCTCTCTCTCTCCACAATTCAAAACATTAGACTTTACCTAAGTTTAACGTTTTTCTTCTTTACAACTGAGACAGAAAGGGGTGTGCTTAGCTTCTTAATGTTCTTTTCTCCTGCTTCTCCGCTCACTAGGATGCCTCTGGCTGCTCCAGGGAATGGTGGTGGGAAGTAGATTACTTTTGTCTGATACTGTTGTGAGTCGGCATCTGTGCTTTTTGTACTTGGTAAGTATTTAGTGCTGACTCATTCTCTGTGGGCATTCTGTAAGACCTTCCCACCTTCCCACCTTGTAAGAAGGTTGACTGGGCTGTTGAATTCATCTCCCTCAGCCTCTAAGAATCTACTGGTCAGCTCTCTTGGAGTGTCACTCCAGCCCTCCAGAATTCCCCTGGATGGGGTCTAAGTCCATCCCTTGGCTAAATTGTTCATGTACAGGGAACACTCACATGGCAGACACTCAGACATTCTTTGTTGTGAAAAATTGGGCAGGAAAGGCCTCTCTGAAGCATCAATATCTCCTTATTCAGCTATCAGAGCAATTATCTCGCCTAAGCCATTGGATTTCTCAGCACAAATCGTACAGCAGCCTGTTTGGGTCCCAGCCTGGAGGGAGACATACCATGCGCTCTAAGTAGCCTTGCTGAAGTGCACCTTTCTTTAGGCATGAGATGGGTGTGGACTCACAGCACACCGACAACTATTTGTTTAAAGATCTTATTTATTTACTTTTTTAGAGAGAGTGGAAGGAAAGGAAAGAGGGAGGGAAACATCAATGTGTGGTTGCCTCTCGCGTGCCCCCTACTGGGGACCTGGCCCGAAACCCAGGCATGTGCCCTGATTGGGAACTGAACCAGCCTCCTTTTGGTTTGGAGGCCAGAGCTCAATCCACTGAGCCACACCAGCCAGGTCACACTGACAGCTACTGCCACATGTCCTATCAGAATTCCTTCTCAGCCTCTCCAACCTTTTTCGTAGACTCGATGGCATACACTGGTTTCTAGACACCTCCTCCACAAGTTATGCTCTGGTGATCTTGTACCTCAGTTTATAAAATGAGAGTAATTGGCATATTGCCTTGGGGGTCTCAGCCAAAACTGAGACAGGAAGGGTCCCCTTTTTACACCCTATTACACATGCCTGAAAGGAATTGTCAGAACAAAAAAGGCCAGTCTTATAAAACAATAATCACACATGGCATAGTTTTTGCACATGAAGTTTCCCAGAGAACAAGGAGCAGCTTTGCCTCTCTAAAGTTTTTATTTTTATTTTTTGGTGTAGTTTTCTTAGCATGACCATAGTCTGGAGAGGTACAGGTGAGGTGCTGCCCTCTAGTGGTCCTACAGCTAGAAACAACGAGGAGTGGTGACGTGAAAGAACAGGAAAAGCGTTCAGAGCTCAGCTCAGAATACTCCCCAGGGCTCCCGGGCCTACAGGGTGATGAGTTCCGGAGACTTGTGTCATCACAGGGGTCAAGAACTAGTGACTATGGATTATTATCCCCAATGTGACCCCATTTGTACCCACAAAGTAAAGTGGGTTATGCACAAAAGAGTAAAAGAAAAAATCACCTGATTCACCAATCTGTGTGTATGTAAAAGTGATATAACACTTGAATAATATATCATGAATATCTACCTTATTTAATATCTTAAAAATGGCAGCCTAGTATTCTATTGCATGGCTATACCATAATTTAATTAATTTATTTTTGGACTTCCAAGTAGGAAGGTCTTTTTTATTATACGTAATCCTCTAATGAGTAACTTGCTGTTTAAGACTTTATGCACAGCTATGATTATTTTCTTGTGATAAATGAACAGATGTGGAATTAGTGAGTAAATATCTATCTTCATATTACTTATATGCATTACCACATTTTCCTTCAGAGAAATTGTGCTTATTTAGATCCCACCAAAAGTGTATGAGGGTGTCTTATAAAAGCCATTTTATATGAAAATCTTTGTTGGGTGAAAATTACCCAGTACCGATGACTGGAATCAGGGCTGGGCCATGCTCCGAGCACTGGGAGTCAGAAGGCTGCCCCAGCAGGAATTCACGAGAACCAGCCTTCTCAGTGTAAGTTCCTGCTTCATGCTAGGCGCTGAGGACTACACCAAAGATAATAAGACACTGTCCTTATCTACCAAGAAGCTGCCTCGGATTTTGCAAATGCACACCAAAGTAGGCCCAACGACAAGTTCGGCCTAATACCCTGGGGTAGGACAGTTTCCACCCCTTCCCAGGCTCGATTTCTCACCCATCAAATGGTGAAGCCCTGCAAGGCCCTCTGGGCTGTCGTGGGACTCCCAGGAGATAAAAATGTGAAGGAGCCTGGTGCACCTTCTCGTCTAGAATTAATACTAAAAATAAAGGCAAAGAGAGACACTGCTATGGTGCAAAACAGGAGGCTGGGGGCGGAGATGCTCAGAGCGCGCCTGGGCGGGGCCACTGGGAGGCAGAGGCCTGGCTCTCGCACGCTCTGGATTCGAGGCGGCAGGAGGGCTCGGCCCTCTGGCCCCGCCCCTCGAGCCGTCCCAGTCACCCGTGCAGGCTCCGCCCCCTGCTGGCCCCGCCCTCCGTGTCGGCCACTCCCGGAAGCGTCGGTGGAGAGTCCCCCATGGAGCGGGATCCCAGCGCCTTGGATGCTACCCCAGCTCCGACCGCGCTCTTCGCCTGGGTACGTGACTCCGCCCCCGCGCCGGGGCGGCTGGGACCGAGGGGCGCACAGACGCTGGAGCTCCCGGCCTCAGCGTGGGCAGTTCTGGGCTGGGCGGCGGAGGTCCGAGCCCCACTCAGGCTCTGGGTTGGAGGATCCTGGGCTGGTGGCGGAAGAGGAGAAGGCGATAGGGAAGGGTCTTCATGGGGTGATTTAGGGGGTCTGCTGGCTGATGGGGTCCGGACCGGAGGGGCTGCGGCTCTGTGGCAAGAACCTGCCTCCAGGGCAGAGCGTCTGGTTCTGCGAGAGCTCCGGGAAAGACAGCGTGGATGGCTCGGAAGAGAGAGGATCGCCCCGTCTCAGAGCCCTGTGGGTCACCTGTGCTCCGCACCCTCCCGTGGCCCCACCGCTCTTCACCAAGGAGGATGGGGCCTTTCCCGGGCCGCAACCCAGCCTGGCGGGAGCATCCTTTCTTGTGAGGCCTGCAGTGTTTGGCTGTGCACAAGGCAGAGACCCCGCATAGTTGCTGCTATTCTGCTGTGACCAAGATCTTGCCAGGATTGGGGAAGTGGGAGTCTGCGCCGTTATCGGTTGGACAGGAGCCCCGAGAGACAGGGTCATCTTTTTGTGTCGGGGCTGGGAGGGGGGGGGCGGTCTGGGCACAGGAGTGTGTGCAGGCACCTGACCAGATGCACGGGAACAAGCAGGCGTTGTTTCTGAATTCTTCATACCACGTATCCCAGTTGGAATGAAACGTGTAATTGCTAATGCCAGTTTCCTTGGCCAGACTGTAAGCATCGTAACAGTAGGTACTGTGCCTGTCTTGTTCACAGTGCCTGTCACAAGGTAAGGTGCTCAACCAATATTTGTTGAGTAACGACTGAATGAGTACCTGTTGTGTGTGAGCTATGTGCTAGCCTTGTGGGAAAACATGAGTTGGGATGGGGATGGGGTGGCGTGGGGTGGGGTGGGGAGATACCTATTATGCTGTTAAAGCCAATATGTGTTCACTCATTTAAAAACAGGTAATTATCAGCACAAGGGGAGCACTTGTTGAATGCAAGGCTGCAGGTGGATGGAAGGGAGAGTGGTGTGGTTTGAGCTCATCTGGTTGTCAGTATCTCTGAGGTGGTATTCGAGCTGGTGATGGAGCTGGGGATTGAATGTAGGCCGGCCTGGTGGTGTTTCTGGCTTTTCCCAGGCCAGCCTGGGGTCTGTGTGGACAGAGAAAACATCTGACACAAAAAGCCTTTCAGATGTGGCCTTGTCTGTACCGAGACAAAAGGACTATTGAACGTTACCCCACTGCTGCGCTTGGGGACCTATGGGGTGTTCTTCTGGCTGCGTTATCTGTGTGGAGGGTGTATTAGTTTGCTAGGACTCCCATAACCAAATACCACAGGCTGGGGGGCTCAAACAATGGAAATTTACTTTCTCACAGTTCTGAAGGTCAGAAGTCCAAGATCAAGGTGTCAGTAGGAGTTTCTTCCGAGGCCTCTCTCTTTTGCTTAGAGATGGCAGCCTTCTTGCTGTGTCCTCAGATGTATTTCTCTCTGTGTGAGAGCTTCTGTGTGTTTCTTCTTATAAGGGCACCAGTCATATTGGCTTAGGGCTGCATTGTTATGGCCTCATTTACCCTTAATTACCCTTTTAAAGGCCCTATCTCCAAGTACAGTCACATTTTGAGCTACAGGAGGCTAGGGTTTAAACAAATGAATTTTAGGGGAACACAGTTCAGTCCATCACAAGGGAATTCACCTCCTTGGAGTTGTGTGTGTGTGTGTGTGTGTGTGTGTGTGTGTGTTGTCTGGAGTGTTTATAAGGAAGAGAGGCAAATAAAGCTATAATAGGTTGTATTAAAGTTTCCTTTTGTTTTGCTTTATCATAGATTTAGGGCCTCTTGCCACATTACAAAAATTTGGTGTAATTTGAATTCCATAATGCCAGTGTGTGACTCTCTGTTTAGTAGCCTGTAATCCTGGTCATGGCACAGCCACAAGATCTCAGGGCTGAGGGAGAAATCCTGTGCGTATGCCCTCCACTTCACACTCGGCAAGCTTTTCATTTGATCTTTCCTAGGTAGGGACCCACAGGGTCTCACATTCATTCACTATCAAATATACGCACACCTTTTCTGGGCCTGCACAGTTTCCATGTAGGGGAAATAGCAGTGAGCAAAACAAGGTTCCTGCCCTGGTGGAGTTTACTTTTTAGGAGGTAGACAGTAGACAAGTTAACAGATATAACGGAATGTCCGGGAGTGCTATGAAGGAAAATAGAGCAGAAAAAAGTGACGGGGGTACTATTTTTGATAGGGTCATATAGTCAGCCTTTAGCCCGGTAAGTTCTGGGCTGGTTCACCATATATATATATATTTTTTTTTTTCTTTATTCTTGGAGACAAAGTATGGTATAATGAAAGGAGCGGACATCTCACTTGTTGTGTACCCAGCTGTGTGACAATGAAAAGTTACTTAACCTCTCTGAGCTTTAGTCTTCCTCTGTCCAAAGAGAGCGACAGTCCCTGTCTCCTCTGTTGTTGTGAGTTAACGGCGAATGCCATTCACCGCAGGGAGAAGCACTCAGTGATTGACAGCTGATGTTGCTGGTGAGGGCCTCTGGGGGGGCCTGTGTCCCTGCCATGGCTCACTCTTCCAGCGTGGAGTCCTTGCAGTCCCAGATGACGGTGGAGGAGGCCACAAGGGGCAGGAGTTTATATGTAATACATTATTTTTTGTTGTCATTTTAAATCAGGCATTGTAAAAACAGACACATTTTAAAGGTTTTATTACTCATCTCTGGGAAGAACCAGCAAGAAGCAGATATTTGGAGAAATTATAAGGATTTCTGAAATCTTAATTAGGTTCTCCCTGCAGGTCCCCAAGTCCTTATCTTCGTTTTGAAAACAAAAAGCTCTGAATACCCCAAGCTGACCTGACGTGGGCTGTGCACAGTCTTTGCCCACTTACTGTGCATCTGTTACCATCAGTGCGAATCTGTGTACACTTTACTGCAGGACTAGTACCGTTTTCTTATGGGGCGCTGCTCCCAGACCTTACAAAAGAGTATATGATTTTTATACCGTATTGCTTTTCATCCCTGGCTACAAGGGTTTTAGATTAGGGATTATGGACCTGTACTGTATAATAATGATAGACATATTGCCCACCAAAAGGAAATCAGTTCGCTTACAGGGATCTCACCACGTGAATCTTAGAGTCACAAAACTAGTACCTGCAGAGGCCCTTAGCGATCATTGCCAACCTCTTTCACTTACAGAGAAATAACAGCGATGCGCCCTGCTGCAGGGCACAAAACCCTAGCTAGCTTCGGTCACAGAAAGTCATGGCCAGTTTTCCCTGGGGGGTGTGGGGAGAAGGGACAAGAACTAGTGCTAGCATATTTCCCGCCCACTTGTTCCCATTTCCCCTCATTATTTCTTTTCTTAGCCACTCCAGGTAATTAGCTTTTATTAGAAGAACTCCCCTGTTGTCCCGAAAAGCAACAACTGGGGGCTGGGGCACTGGAAGGGGAAGGTGCGGAGTGTCATTGGATAAGCCGTGGTTGCTAAGGCTCCTGCCGTGTGGTGTCCTGGGGTGAGGCTGCCATCTCAGCCTCGGTTGCATATAACAGCCTCTGAAGTACGAGTTTATGAGATCTCAGACACTGTCGGGGTGAGGAAGATAGGACCAGGTAAATCAACATGGCAGTTGGGACTCCCAGACTTTTTTCACCCTTGCTTGATTTTATCCCTAGGGTGCAAATAGCTACGGGCAACTTGGCCTTGGCCATAAGGAAGATGTACTCTTGCCCCAACAACTGAATGACTTCTGTAAACCTGTGTGTGTTAGGAGGATCACGGGAGGAGGGGGCCACTCTGCTGTTGTCACAGGTAACTTTCCTCCAGGAGAAAATAGCCCCTTGTTTTCTTATTTAGCCATTTCTCTCAAGGATGTCATATTGCCATCTTTCAGCCTTTTGTATTTTGCAGAGGAAACCATTTCTGTGAAAGAGTCAAGTTTTATCAGAGAATCCTAGGTTGTCAGAGCCGAAAGGACCTCAGAGATCTTCTAGGCTCTCCTCAGGCTCCCACCTCTTCACCCCCTCACCCCCAGTCTCGTTACACAAGTGAGGCATGGAGTGGAAAATGAATTGCTTAAGGTTACAGGACAGATTAGCGGCAGAGCTGCAGTATATATCACATTGTGTACCATACGAGGTCTGTCCAGAAGGTATCCAGCCATGGAATATGAAAAATAGAGGCATTTACTGAAGAAGATATAAAATACAAGAAACATTGTACACAGGACAATGACGCCTCAGCCCCTTCAAAGTAGGCACTTTGGGACCTCACACAGTTCTCCCAGTCGCCATCAGCCGCCCTGTCATATTTTCCTGAATCTCACCAAAGGTCTGAAGTCTCTTTCCTTTCAAAGGTGATTTTAGTTTCAGGAAAAGCCAGGCATCGCAGGGTGCCAAATCTGGGCTGTAGGGGGGCTTAGTCACCTGGGTGATTTGATGCTTCACCAAAAAACTCTGCACGAGACGTGATGCATGAGCAGGTACGTTGTCCTGATGAAGCTGCCAGTCACCAGTTGCCCACAGCTGTGGCCTTCTGAATCTTCCGAATAGTTTCTGTGGAGGAATGTTCAACCTTGAAGCAAAATTTGACGTAGATTTGTTGCTCTACTCACTCAGTCATTTTGAATGTGACAGCCACACAGTACACATGCTCACACAATGGCATCTACCGCTCCCACTGACTAGGACAGTGAAGTCATCTTTGTTTACTCACACACATTCCAGCCCACTCTCCTTGGCTGCCAGGTACATGGATGTCACGCAAACCATTCTCATTATATTAACAATGGCTGGACTTTTTCTGGACAGACCTCGTATATTGCTATTTAACTTTCACATATGAATTAGAAGTCTACAATTAGATTGAATATTCCTTGAGAGCAAGAGCTTTGTCTTTTCCTAAATTTTCCTTGCGATACCTAGCATAGGACTTAACAAACATTACAAGCACTACAATATTGCGAAAGAGAGCATATTGCGTCCTGGTTGAGAACCTTAAGTCTGGAATGAAACTGCCTGGGTTCAAGCCCTGGTTCTGTTATTTCTTAGCTGTGTGACTGTGGGCAAATGACTTCATTCCCCTGTGTCTGTTTCCCCTCCGTCCCGTGGGGACAATGACGGCGGATGAGAAGAACCCTGGAGTTGATGACCATGTAATGGCTCTCAGGGGCCCTTGGCACTTTTACCTTCGTGGACCCCTTTCTCCATAAAGGAGCATTGAAAATTGTATTTTACAACTGCATTGATATAAGGACTGATGTAATCCAGGCTAGATTTAGTATTATATATTCATTATCATTACATTTCCTTTTCTTTGTTAAAAGAATTTAAAACTAAACACTTTTGTGGGCCTCTGAGAGTACTGTGGGGCCTACGCACTATGTGTAAGGGTGAGCCGGCCCCATACAGACACCTCTGGGAACAATGCCTGCCACGCTCTAAGTACAGAGTAGGTGCTGGCTGGATTCTGACAGTGGATGCCCGGTTTGGTGATTGACTGGCTGCCACCGTAGCCCTTGCAGTTCCCATTTAGATGTTAGACTTGAGCCCCTTGGGCCAATGCCATTGGGTTCAGTGCACATTAACGTACGTGGCTTATTACGGTGAGTGGGAAAAAGGTTATTGGGTTTGTAACTCCAAATCCACAGTGAAATCCTTTTGCTTACTTTGGCAATTATAGTTTCTCCTGCACAGTATCACCAAAGCCTTTGTGTATTGCAGATGGAGGAAGTCTTTTCGTTTGTGGCCTGAACAAAGATGGGCAGCTGGGGCTTGGTCACACGGAGGATGTTCTGTATTTTACACCCTGCAGATCCCTCCTTGGCTGTCCCATCCAACAGGTGGCCTGTGGCTGGGACTTTACCATTATTCTCACAGGTGAGTTCACTCCTAGCCCAATCTTTATCCCCACAAAGTTCTTTGAGTGGGAAGAGCATGATAGTGATGAGGCTTATTAAATTAGAGCCTCTGTGTGTTTAAAAACACACACAGATGTTCTCTCTGGTTGTCAAGGAAAGTTGTGAGGTGTCTTCTTTAAGAAGAGTTTAAATAGTAAAACTTTGGGCTGGAGCCCTCCCTGACTGGCATGGCTCGGCTGGGTATAGTCCTGCAAAGCGAAAGGTTGCCAGTTCGATTCCCAGTCAGGGCACATGCCTGGGTTGTGGGTTGGGTTTGGTCCCTGGTTGGGGCACGTACGAGAGGCAACTGATCGATGTTTCTCTCTATTGATGTTTCTCACCCTCTCTTTCGCCCTTGCTTCCCCTTTCTCTAAAAATAAATAACTAAAATCTTTAGAACTTTGGGCTAGAAAACTTTTGCCAGAGACTGGGGAATGAGCTGAATTGCCTTTGGTGACCATGTCCTGTCCGAGAAGTTCATGGTAGCTGTTGACTGGGCTAGCTGGCCAGCAGTGCCGGCTAAGGGTTACTCAGGGGGGCGTGGTGGGGGTGTGAGGAAATCAGAGGTCGACACAACAGTGATGGCAGCTTTTTTCCCAACGAGGGATTTTAAAAAGTACATGAATGTGGTTGGACAGAGCTGTTCCTTCTCTGCGAAGCCAGGCAGCAGAATAGGATGTAGAGGGATATGGATAAAGGGCTAATGGAATACAGTTGGCTCTCTGTATCTGCAGGCTTCACATCTGTGGATTCAACCAACTGCTGATCAGAAACAGTAGTACATACAGTCATTTCAGTCCACGGTTGGGAATCGGCGGCTGCAGAGGGCAAACTGTGTGCGTTGTTCCACGCTATTTTATATAAGGGACTTGAGCATCCTCAGGTTTTGGTATCTGCAGGGGATGCTGGAACCGATCCCCTACAAATACTGAGGGACCACTGTAATGCTCTTGGGAATCAGAGGACAGATCCTTTGTCAGCTGACTTCTCCCTGGAAGTAGTTTTGCCCCATCTAGCTTGCCATTCGGGATTCAAAGGACCATCTATAATTTCTGACTAAGGTCCCTCTTTGTCACGTCCCTCTGGCAAGGGCATCTGCTGACCGTGTAACCCTGTCCATCCTCCAGCCCCACCTCACACCCCTGTGGATTCTCACATGCACAGCTTGTCCCACGCTTCTTAGCACACGGCCTCCAGTTACTGGTCCCCACCTATTCCTGTTGCCGCCTCGGCTCTTAGTCTCCTCACTCCCTGTCCTTTTCTTTCTGGTAATGCCGAACAGAACATGTTGTTCTCTGCCTGGAACAGCCCCTCTCGTCTACCTGGCGAGCTCTTGCCCTGTCTTTAAAACCCTGCGAGGGTGTCACCAGCTCTGTGGAGGGGCTCGGCACGTGTGTTGCATTTGGTAGTATTTATTAGGGCCTAAGTAATAGCTGTCATTTATGAAGTGTTCATTGTGGGCCAGTGTTGGGCTTGTAGGGAGTCAGTAGGCGGCACCGTTTCCTGTTCACGTTTGGCACCAGTTGTGAGCAAGGTGGAGAGCAGTCAGGCGGGTGGGGTGCACACTCTTGGTTTTTTACTGGTAGAGGGTAAGTGGGGCGCCAGGGTTAATTGTCAGCCCGAGGGGTTCTGCTAACACTCCTTTGGTCCAAACTTATCCCCCAAATTGTAGGCCTTCCCCACAGGTGAAACCCTTACTATGTGTCAGCCCAGAATGCTTGAGAGGAAGGTGCCAAGCCACACGTGTCCTGTTCCTTCCTTGTCCCAAACTCACCACCTGGTTAGCTTACCCCTCCCTGCTCTGCTGGAAAGCAGTGAGTATGAGAAGGGCAGGGAGAAAGGCCTGGAGTGTTAAATAGTGGAAATTGTGTTACATGGAAACATGAGAAGTGGGGAATAAGCATCCTCCTCTTCCAGCACTGTGCACAGGGCTGGGTGTTCTGCACAGCTCCTCGGTCATGAGCTAGCGTAATGGAGAGCCTGCAAAACAGCCGGTGCCCAGTGCTTTCAATCCTAGGGAACAGTAAAAGCAGGGGGCGTGGTGTGAATGTGCTGGAGCACGGGGTGCTCCCTCCCTCCTCCCACTTCCATCGCTCCTTCAGCACTCACCTGTTGGTCACAGGTGTCTCAGTACTTGGACTGTAATTTAAGCATTTGTATTTTGCAGAAAGTGGTCAAGTCCTATCATGTGGATCCAACTCCTTTGGCCAACTAGGAGTTCCTCGTGGGCCTCGGAGATGTGTGGTTCCCCAGGCCATCGAGGTAAGACAGCCCCGAATATTCATGCTGCCCCTGTCCTGTTGAAGGCTTTCCGGGACATTACATTTATCCCTCCCCAGACAGGCTGGGCCCCTGAAAGCCCATGGGGTAGTTACAATTCAAGTTGAAAAGCTTAGTTTTTTAATAGGAAAAATTGGGTTGGGGGGGGTGAAGGTTGGGAGCGAAAAACAACAACAAAACCTGTGTTTAGTCCTCATACACATCACACGTTTTTTTGAAATAAAACAATAAAGGTAATATATCTTTTAAAGACATTTATGACTTTTTACAATTCTAAAACTAGTAATAATGGACACTGTGTTAGAAATAGGTCCAGACAGAAGGGACTGACCTAAATGAGCTAGGCAGATGGGGGTAAGCCCGTGTCATCTAATAGAAAGAGACCAAGCGCCGCATGTGTAATTTAAAGATTTCCAATAGCAACATTTAAAAAAGCAAAGAGAAACAGGTGAGATTAATTTTAAAAATAGCAACTATATTGAGATGTAAGTCACACACCGTAACATTTACCTGGTAAAAACATGTAAGTTCGTGGTCGTTAGTATATTCACAGAGAAGGGCAGCCTTCACCACGGCCTAAATTGGGAACATTTTCACTACCAGGAAAGAGACTGTGTGCCCTGTAGCAGTCGCTTCTCATTCTCCCCTGCCCAGAGCCCTCGGCAACCACCGATCAATCTCGATGGACTTGCCTATCCTGGGCATTTTATACAAGTGGAATTACACAGTGTGTGGTCTTCTGTGTCTGCCTTTTTCATTTCACCTGATGTTTTCCAGTTCCATCCATGCTGTTCCATGTAGGTGAAATTTTAATGACTTCGAAATTAATCCAGTGTATCCAAACTATTATCATTTCATTTTATATGCCATTAACATATAAATTCATTCATGAGATATTCTGTAGTTTGTACTTCATACTAAGCTGAACTCTGGTGCACGTACAGTGTGTCTCAGTTCCATCCGGTCACACTTCAGTGGTTGGGCAGTCACATGTAGCTGGTGGCTGCCGTACTGGACAGCATGAGTGTAGGACAGGACCCCTGGCCCTAGTGCGGGACTCTTTCACCGCATCACGCTTCAAAGGTGCACATCTTCCTGAAGTTTACATTGTTGGTCATCATAATAGGGCTATGGAATATTTTTAGAGAAATGTGCTTGGATCAAAAATGAGTTTCGCTACCTAAGCTGCTCCACTCGTGTCTAACTTCCTAAAACTCTGACTCGAGAGTGGGAGACCTGTTGTCACTGGAGAGAGCTTGGTCTGCTCCTGTGCTCCTGCTGAATTGCAGTGGCTGGTCTGTGGGGCTGTTATTTGGGGTCAGGGTTTCCACGGTGTCTTAGTCTGTTTGAGCTGCAATAACAGAAGTACCATGGACTAGGTGGCTTAAATAACACGCGTTCACCGTTCACGTTTCTGGAGGCTGGAAGTACAAGATGAGGGAATCGGCAGGTTTGGTGTCTGGTGAGGGCTCACTCCCTGGTTCACAGATGGCCACGTTCTTGCTGCATTACCTTCATGGCGGAAGAGGCAGAGGAACTCTCGGGGATCTTTCTTATAACAGCACTAACCCCATTCGTGAGTGCTCTGCCCTTACGACCTAATCACCTCCTAAAGACCCCACCCCAAATGCCATCACCTTGGGTAAGAGGTCATAATGTATGAATTTTGGGAGAACACAAACTTTTAGTCTGCACCACATGTTATATACAGAGTCTGGATTCTGTAGTCTCTGTTGTAGGAAATGTTACAGCTTCCAATTGTATTAACAAATAGATGGTATTTATTTATAAATAGATGGCTTTTAAAGAACCTATATTTTAACTATAATTAATTTCATTTAAGTCACACGATTGAAGAAGGCAGAGGAGAACAATGGTTAAAACATATCAGTTGGCAGAACCAGGAGGTGAAAACATTTTCAGAGGCTGTACCCTATGGAACAATGGGAGGAAAGTGCCAAAGTGAAATGTTAGAGAAATTCATTTATTTATTTAAGAGTGTATGTGCTGTGTTTAGGCTGTGGGGACAAAGGTAAGTAAGATCCGATCCTAGTGTTTGAGGACATAGAAACACCTAAATGCATTGCCATGTTAGAACTATGGTAAATGTATGTATAGCCTCCAAGGAGGGCGTACTGAACTCTTTTTTGTAGGGGAAAGTGGGGTGAGAGCAGGCTTCTGCTGACTCTCGAAAGTCGGGTAGAAGTTTACCTGGCTTGAGATAGGATGCACAGAGTAGGCACCGCAGAAGAGCATTCCAGACAGAAGGAACCATGCAAGCGTAAAACCAGAGGGTCTGAGATACTGCAAGCAGTTTAGTTGGGCTGGAGTATAAGGAGGGGGTGAAAGTGCCAGTGGGGAGGGAGGCAGTTGGGGAGGTAGCACATGACAAACGGTGAGGACAGCGTGGCAGGGAGGGGCCTGACCGGGGCAGAGCAGAGGATGGATTGAAGGCAGATTGCTCAGGAAACTCTTGCTAATAATTCAGACAAGAGATGATCGCGGTCTGAACCACAGCAGTGGCGGTGGGAATGCAGGGGAAGGAATGGCGGTGAGTTGAAGATGTTGAAGAGATTGAACCCAACATGTAAAGCCTGTTAGTTAATTCTGAAAGAAGAAACATTTTATAGGACAATATGTTCAAGTTATATGAGCAGCACAATTTGACCTGCCCCAAAGCTAAGGTGACTGTAGGCCACATTAACGGAAACAGAGTCTCTAGAAGAAGGGAGGCCAGAGCCCTGTTCTTTGTGCTAGTCAGCCGCGTCCAGGGTCTTGCGTTCTGTTGTGGGTTGGGTGCGCAGGCCCTGGGTGTGAAGCTGGATAAGACTCAGATGCTGCCCTGAGAGTCCTGAGGTTTGGGAAGACACGGTGGGTCTGTCAATAAAGAAATGTAGTAAAGTGCCGTTGGCGCTGTGCGTGATGCATATACAGAACCTTTCAAAAAGAGATATTGAGTAATCAGAGCTTATTTAGAGGGCTGGAACCAAGACTGGTAGGGAATTTCAAATTGGGTGATGGCCGATGGAACTGTTGGGGGTTGGCTCATGGGGATGTTTGGTCTCAAAAAGAGAAATGTGTTTGTTATCTATTGCTTGTAATAAATTAGCTTCCAATTTAGCAGCTTAAAACAACAAACATTTTTCATCTCATGGTTTCTGAGGGTCAGGATCCTGGGAACAAGTTAGCGGGTCTCTCGTGAGGTTGTAGTCGAGATGTCAGCCAGGGCCTGTTGAAGGCGTGACTGGGCTGGTGGATCCACTTCTACCTCTCTTGCCTGGTGGGAGGCCTCCATTCCTCGCCACATGGGCCTCTCCGTAGGACTGTTCAGGCCTGGCCTCTGGCTTTCTTTCCCCTAGAGGCCAAGCAGGAAGCCACAGTGCCTTTTATCTCCTTGTCTCTGAGCCCCTCATTGCTTCCCCATTCTGTTCCCTGGAAACACAAGTCACTAGGTCTAGCCTATGCTCAGGCCAGGAGGGAATTAAGCTGCACACCTTGAGGGGAGGGGGTCTCAAAGAGTGTGAGGACCTGTTTTTAAAACCACCACAAGGCATCTTAGGACGTGACAACTGTCTTCACATATTTGAAAGCATATTGTCAGAAGCTAGAGGCAGAGAGGTTTGGTTTCACCTAAGGAGATAAATGGAACAGGTACCTGGGGAGGTGGTGAGGCGCTGTCACCAGAAGCAGGTGTTGGGCAGGGGTAGATGGCCGCTTGGTGGGGAGCTATGGAGCGGTTTCTAGTATTGGATGGGGACTGGACTAGATCAAAGGTCTGTAAGCTAGAGCCCTTGGTAAATGAAGTTTTATCGGATCACAGCCACAGCCATTCACTTGTGTATTGTCTCTGGCAGCTTTTGTGTTGCAATGGCAGAGTAGTGTGACAGAAACCACACGACCTGCAAAGTCTGAAATATTTACTATCTGTCCCATGACAGAAGACGCTCGTCAGCCCCTGGACTGGATGAACTTGCAGGTCCTCTTGCAGGTCTCTGAGAGGCATTGTGGTATGGTATTTTTAAAAGACTTTAGTCTTTTAGGGATGCATATGGAGGTATTTATGAATGGAAATGTTGTTGGCTGGGGACTCTAAACCAATCAGACACATAAGGGGAGCCCTGCTGCTTTGCATTTGGGCAGCAATCATGTAACGTTTTGTAGGTGGGTGCTTCTGAGGTTTTAATCCTTTTCTCTGTTTTGACAGCTCCTGAAAGAGAAGATTGTTAGCATCGCTGCCGGGCTGAGGCATGCGTTAGCTGCTACAGGTGATCCTTTTGCTTTTATTTTTCTAAATAGGTGTGTGTGTGATAAGGAGAAACAGAGCTTTAGGAGAAATAAACTTGAAGGAGTAATTCAGAGTGTCCTGCTCTGCTGCACTTCTGATTAAAAGGAGGGGACATAAGGCCAAAGTCATGTGGGAAAGCCTTCAGCAGGTAGGGAGGAAGGAGATGAAAATCTCCAGCTCTTCATCATGTTCTAGGCATGAGGCTGGCTTCTCTTGACGTAGTCAATACCTCTTTAATCCTCACCACTGTGCAGTGATGTGAGTTACATTTTTGTGTATGAAGAGACTGAGGTCCAGAGAAGCCAACGTGCTTGTTTAAGCTTGCACAGGGAGTAAGGCAGAAAAAGGTGGGGCTGGGGTTAGAGTCTAGGATGGGGTGGACTCCAAGGCCCACTTTCTTTGCTGTGACTGCAGTAGAGGGATTTTAATGTTTACTAAGTTAAAGGCTTCAAATGAGCTTGTCTCCTGGACCACAAGGGGTCGGAGGAGGTAGGGCTGACAGTGTGTGTGAGGCTGAGGGTGATGAGTAGAGAGGGACAGTGGCTGGTGGGAGAGCAGTGGCCCTTTTCTCTCTCCCTTGCTTGTTTTTCTGCTCCCACTCCTGGGCTGCAGGACAGCCCTAACCAGCGGTGGCAGCTGAGGCCCAAGCATTTGGTGAGTCCAGGTGCTGAGTGGGGAGAGGGGAGGGGACGAGGAAGAGTGTGGTGCCGCACTGGGCTGGTGGGGGCTTAGTGCTGACTGTAGTTAAAAAGAACCAACTTTTTCTGAGATAATTGTAGACTCACGTGCAGTTGTAAGAAACCAGACAGCTCCCACGCCCTCTTTTCCCGGTTCCTCCCAGTCGTAACCAGAGGGCAGCCGCGCAGCTGTCTAGGTACCACGGTCAAGGTGCAGAACAGGAGCCACAGGAGCCACTTGCCACGCTTTATGGCCACGCTCACTTTCTTCCTGCCCCGCTCCCTTCGTAGCTCCTGACAGCCGCTCTTCTGCTCTCCGTCTCCATAGTGCTGGCATTTCAAGAATGTTATATTGATGGTATCGTAGAGTATAAAGCCTTTGGGGGAGGTGGGTTTGTTTGTTTTTTTTTGCTCAACATGATTCCCTGGAGATTCATCCAAATTTTGAGTATCAGTGATGTGGTTGTTTTTACTGCTGGATAGTATCTCATGGCATGGAGGTACCACTGTATTAGCTCAGGCTGCCGTAACAACATACCCCAGACTGTGGGGCTCAAACAACAGGAAGGTATTTCCTCACAGCGATGGAGACTAGAAGTCCAAGATCAAGGTGCAGTGAGAATTGGTTTCTGGCGAGACCTCTCTTCCTGATTGCAGGTGGCTCCTTTCTCGCTGTGTCCCCACGTGGCCTTTCCTTTACATACACGTGGGCGGAGACGGGCCTCTGGTTATTTCTCTTCTTGTAAGGGCTCCAGCTCTGTCAGAGTAAGGCCTCCTCACTCTTAGGACACATTCGATCTTTGTGTCCTCCTCACAGGCCCTGTCTCCAAATGCAGTCACTCTGTGGGTTGGGGATTCACCATGAGTTTTCGGGGGACATAATTCCATCTGTAACAACCATAGTTTGCTTAACCAGTCACCCATTGAAGGACATCTGCTTATTTCCAGTTTTGGACTGTTAAGAATAAAGCTATAAGCATTTGTGGACAAGTTTTTATGGGAACGTAAACTTTCGTTTCTCTGGGATCAGTGCCCAGGAGTGTGATTGCTGAGTTGTGTGGTGGTAATTGCACTTTTACAAAGCAGCTCGGCTTCTGTGATGTGTTTGGTGGGGTTGCTGGTCGAGCCCTCCCCTCCCCCACTCGTTTTGTAACTATTTCTGCGTGGATTTCTAAGAGGTGGGACCCTTTCTGAAACCATTGCCAAAACACCATCATCGTTCCTGCAAAAATGATGCTGTAATTCCATCAGATTACATCCAGTCAGCATTTCCATTTCCCCGATTGCCTCAAAAAAATGTATATTTTTTTACAGTTTGTTTGGATCAAGATCTGAATTAGGTGTGTACATTGCAACTGATTGATGTGTATCTCAAGTCTGTCTCTTTTTAAAAAAATATTTACGCCTTTAAAAATTCTTGTTGTGCTAAAATATATAACAAAGTGCATCATCTTAACCGCCGTTTAAGTGCACAGCTGAGTGGTTTTAAGTGCCCGCACATCACAGTGCGGCTGTTACCACCGCACCACTGCACTCTCTGCCCCCGTGACTTCCACTGCTCACACAGGCACCTCGCGTAAGTGCGGCCGCACAGTGTCAGTCTCCGTGGCTTGTTTCACTCGGCGTCATGTCCCCAAGGCCTGTCCACGTTGTAGCAGGTGTCCGAATTTCCTTCCTGTTAAGGCTGAACAGTTTCCTTGTATGTGTATGCCGCATTTTCCGTTCCATTTCTCTGTTGGTAGACACCGGGGTTGCTTTCGCATGTCAGCTGCTGTGAATAATGCAGCTGTGAGCATGTTTGTGCCACATCACTTGGAGATCCCTCTTTCAGTTTTTTAGGGTATGTCCCCAGGCATAGAATCGTTCAATCAATAGTAATTCTGTTTTTAATTTTTTGAGGACCTGCCATACTGTTTTCCGTAATTGCTGCACCATTTAAAAAAAAATTAATGTACTATGACAGTTTACATTCAGTATTGTTTTGTGTTTGTTTCAAGTACACAGCGTGGTGATGAGACAGTCATACGTACTTTCCCACCAATAGTGTACAAGGGTTGCCACATTTCTTTACATCTTGTTGTTTTCTGTTTTTGTTTTGAAACAGTACACATCCTAATGGGTGTGAAGTGGACACATCATGGTGGTTTTGATTTGCATTTCCCTAGTAATTAGTGATATTATCTTTTCATGTGCTTATTGGCCACTTGTGTATTTTCTTTGGAAAATGTTCATTCAGGACCTTTACTCATTTTTAAATAAGGTCGTTTGTTTTTGTGTGGAGTTTTAGGAGTTCTTGATACATTCTGAATATTAGTCCTTTATCAGATATATCAAGTCACTTTTAGTCTATACATTCCTTTTCCTGTCTTTTTTCCCCTTGCAATTTATTTGTTAAAGACGCGCTAACTTGTTTTATTTCAACACTGCATTTTGCTTACACTGAGCTCGGGCATCATCGCTTACATTTCACAAAGCGGGCTTGTCTGTTTACACCTTAAGGACCATACGTTATAGGATAGTTCCAGAGGAACAGAACCTTCATGTTGCTTTTGGGTGATGGAGCCCAGTTACACACATCTGACTGTAGGCCAAATATGTAAAATCTCATGTATGCCTTTGTATGAGGCACAGACATGGGTACATGAGTTAGATTCAGCGGACAGGGAAATAAAAGCCCATCCCACTGAAATAGTGGCTATTTACTAAGAAGCTGTCTTGCAGTGGTATGTTTATTAGCAGAGGGATCTTTGAATTCATCTTGGTGTAGTAGAAAGAGCATCACATTGGGTGTTAGGAGAGCTGAGTTCTAGCATTTTCTCTGCCACCAGCTCCTTGTATGCCAAGTCACACCCCCTCTTCAGGGTCTCGGTTTTCTCATCTAGTAAATAAATGTAAGGAATGGATTGATCATCTTCTAGGTTCTTCCCTGCCCCGTCTGGGGTCTGAGTGACCTTTTCAGGTCAGTCATGAACAAGGCGTCATCGGGAATTTGACTGTGCAGGAGTGTCCTGGCACTTTCTAGAGGGGGTTTTACTATGTTGGAATTTTCTCTGGTGGTCACAGATTGCTCTAAAGATCAGATTTGTGATTGGCTCGGTGGTGGTCCCTGTGACCAGGCACAGGGCCCTTGAAGCGAGGAGCTTCTCCGTAATACATGTGTTAGTGGAGAATGCATTGGGAATCTCCCACGGCAGTGAGGCTCAAAGACCAATCTGGACTTATCCAAATACACATTTTCTTCTTTTTTCCTGCTGCTCGATCGGGAAGCCAGTGGCATTGTGTTCCAGTGGGGAACCGGTTTGGCATCTTCTGGACGGCGGTTGTGCCCCGGGCAGACTCTCCCAGGGTTTTTGACAGCAAAGGAACCCAGCAGAGTGACAGGTAAGGCCCTTTATCTAGGCCACACTTTATAGGGCCCAGTTTGTGACCCTGACGTTGGCTGTGATGAAACCTTCACAGCAAACCTCTAACTACTCTCCTGGAGCTCAGAACAGGGGCGGGGTTTTTGAGTGTGGTAGAAAGGGGCGGTGGGAAAGAGAAGGGTAAGCTGCTGTGGGAGCGATATACAAGACATTGGAATCATTCTGATTTTTCTAAGTCCTGCAAGCCCTTCCCTTCCTCTGGGGGTGAGACTAGCCATCCTGAAGCCCACGGGCTGAGTTGGGGAGGGTACTCTTGTGGGGGGGGGGGCACTGGGTGCTGGACAGGCAGTCCACTTCATGTGACGTTGAAAACATCCACATTTTTTTCTGCCTCACGGAGGTATTCACTGCTCGCTGGGCGTACCCTGCTTTCTCCTTCCTCTGTGCCTGTGGGCACACTTGTGACCTCCGCCTTTCCCTTCTGGTCCCCCTGGGAAAATCCTGATCATTTTTTAAGGCCTAGCTCAGGTGCAGCTTTCTCTGTAAAGGCTCTTCCCCCCTCTCGCCTCTGTTGCATTTTCTCACACGGGCGGATAGCGCAGTAGATCTTGTTATTATGAGTTGTTTATACATTTTCCCACATGCCAGAGCTTCTGAGATTTTCAGGGCAGGAACCATGTCTGCTTTCTATTTTAGCACAGAACTGTAACTAGAAGGAATTTGTAAGTGTTTTTATTTGATTTGATTTGAACAACCTGTTTGAGATCTGCTCAGGGCATAGCTTAGATTCAGAATTGAATTGAGGGAGTTTTCTGAGGAGACATTAGAATAGATCATCAACTTCCTGCCCTCAAAGTCTTCCGTTTTTTGTTCTTCCATCTTACCTCGCCACCCCAGGTTCTGGAGCTGGAACCCTGGGTGTCCCTCCTCACCTGGCCACTAGGGGCCCAGCACTTTCTCTCTGAGGAATGTGGCAGAAATATTTGCCTTTTCCCTTTCTCATTCCACAGGATAATTTAAGGTTGAGGGGCATTTTATTCATACACTAGTTAATGAAGCAGACATGTCAGAAGAAAGAGTTACAGAATGACTGAATTTCTCTAGACCAGGTGACCACGATGTCTACCTGAGCTGACGGGGATTATACCTTGTCAGTTAAGGCAGTGTAATTAAGGGGAAAAGGTACTGGGTTTGGAGATGGAAGGCAGGTCAGGTTGTAGTTCCGCCTGTATGTTTTTAGGGAGCTGGGTGTGTATTTTAGTGCCTGCATGTTATAGCAGCTGAATGTATGAGATGCCGTTTTTGTAGGCCCCCTGGTGGACAGAGCTAGGGAATGTGCATATTGATACATACACACACCTATGTCTCCATCTGTCCTACTAGAGACTAGGACTCGATCTGTCCTAGCAGAAACCCTGAGTCAACGCTGGTTTCTTCAGTTGCAATCCAACACCACCTGGGCGATGCCAGCCTTCCGCCTTTTCGTGCCTGCACCTTCCCTCTCCTCTCTGATAGTGAGCTCCTTTATCCTCAGCATATTTACGTAATTGTTCAATCCCCTGGTCTGTAACCACATCAGCCCTCTTCTTGGCCAGTGCTGCCGACTCAGAGCTGCCTGCCCTGGCTGAGATTTTCTCCCAGACCCGGCTGGTGCTGCCTGAGTCCCTTCTCTGCCCAGTGTGCTCTGTTACAAGTGTAATTTCTGAAGAATTTTTCTTTGTAGGCCTAGAGAGTTCTAAGGCAATACGTGTTGTTGCTGGCTCCGAGCACTCGGCTTCATTGACAGGTAGGTACCCGCTCTCTCAGGTTAACAGGCCGTTCTCTGTGTTCCTTCCTCAGGTGGTGGCATCCGGATGCAGAGGGGGGCTTTGCAGTCAGAGTCCAGGTGTCGCCGCTTGTGTGGCCTCAGACAACTCACTTTACCCTCCAGAGACCACTTCCTTGTCTGTAAAACACCTTGTGGGTAGTTCTAGGGACTAAATATGCCTGTACATGTAAACACTTGTATGGGCTTACTTCCTTTTCTCTGACTTCGTTTTCCCAACTGTACAAGAGGGATAAGAATATCGTCTTCTCAGGGTAATTGTGATGATCAATCATGTAACCAACAGTAAGTTTACTATAACACGTTGTCTCATCCATTGAATCCATGTAAGTGTCTGATGAAACTGAGCTCACTAGCTATCTGCTCTTTCTGTTTAATCTCAAGCTGACCTTTCTAATCCATTTATCTCCCTGTTTGCTCTTTCCATATTTACCTACTCTATTTTATTTATGTAACTATATATTTCTATTTTTATTGATCTTTCATCTTTGTGTTTTTCAATCTAACCTATGTACCCATATGTCTATCTAAATTGAGTTATGCATGTTTTTCCTATTGTATTTTGTGTTTTTATCTATTTCTCTATTCCATAGCTCTGATCTCTTCCTTTATGTAACCTTTTTTCTCTCTTGTACTGCATCTGCCCAGCTGTGCATCCATCCATACACATGACACACCCTGCCAGAAGAGCATAAACTCTCTAGTGACAGGGTAGCATTTTCCTGCAAGTGAAGGTCATCTCTTCCAGAGGTGGGTTCTTTCAGAGCCCGCATTACCCTCCCCCTTGCTGGTGGACTGGAGACGGTAGCTGTGAGAAATTTATTTTGGTTAAGACCTCTCACACAGATAAATACATTTTTCTTAAAAGATTTTGTTTATTTAGAGAGGAGGGAGAGAGAAAGAGAGGAGAGACACATCTTTGTGAGAAAGAAACATCAATCGGTGGCCTCTCATCCCACAGCTCAGATGTGTGCCCTGTGCAGGAAGTGCGTTGGTGACCGTTGGCCTTGTGGAACGACGCCCACCTCTGCCCGCCCCACTGAGCCACGCTGGTCAGGGCTGCATTGCATTTTGCTGCAAAGGGAATGACTTTCGTGCACAGTGTTTTATGTGGAGATTAAGGTGGATACATCGTACGTGGAAACTAATTCACATTAATTTTTCAACATCAAATTTGACACGCAGTCCAGCTGAAAAGCTGTTATTGTTTCCAAACGAGCACAGAGACATAATGTAAGAGTTTAAATACTTTACAAACTGAGCTACATATAGTTTGTTATTTAGTGAATTTAAAACAGCCAACAAAAGAAATACGTACTTCTAGCTTAAGTCTTGTATTAGGTGGATTTGTACACGTGTGTTGAAAGCCGAGTTGAATTGAACGGCACTGGCATAGGAAGGACCGGAGGCCCCAGGTGAGAAACGGCCAGTTCACGCCCCGCAGGCAGTGAGGGCTGGGGAAGGTATCTTTTCTGAGAATCGAAGGAGGCTAAGGGATGTTTCCACTGTTTTAATGAATTTGAAATAGTGGGCATTGTATAAACCTAGAGATTGTCTAATTGCTTGCTAACATCAATTCCTTAAAACATCATGTAATTAGCAAAGCTGCTTATTTTATATGTGGAACACTTTTACTTTGGTGTTTTAAAAACATGTTGAATTTTTATTTTATTGAGATGTAATTCATATATGAAATTCACCCTTTTAAATTGTACGCTCTAGTGATTTTTAGTAGGGTCACAAAGTGAGTTGTCCTGGATATTTTTAGTGTCAGTTAAAAGTTGTCAATGTTAGTATTCCCCTTTCCTCTCTAGTTCAAGCTGTTAGCACGTTGGGTCTTGTTCAGTGCTGTTTAGACCTTTGCTCTGGAGTCGTACGTTATGTAACTGCTTGGCACTGCAGCAGAATTTAGTTTTGCAACAGTGTAATGATCCCCATGTAGGAGGCAGTTTGTATTTGCAAAAAGGTGGGTTAGATTTACTGAGGTAAATAGGAGCTTATTACAGACACAGACTCATGGTCAACGACATCTTGGTAGCTAAGCAGGCCATTTAATGGGTTGGGACTTCGCTGAGGGTCTCTTCTGCCTTTTGTGCGGGATCCTCATACTTCGCACACCCTGGTGAAGCCCAGGAAGGCTGCATGAAATACCCCACAGAACTGCAGAATGTCAGTGCTGCGAGGTCACCTGGGTGACGAAACAGCCCCACCTGTCACACCCCCTCCGTGTAGACGTGATAAAACGGAGGCCCAGGATGTGAAGTGGCGTGCCCAGTGTCAGAATGTCTGAGTGGTAGAGCAGCAGGTCTGGGACTTGAGCCCTGAATCTTGGTCTGATGCCCATCAATGATATTGTTTGGCATTTGATCAGCTTTTGACAATATACCAGACTGCCCTAAGGGCAGGCAGTGCTATAAAGCTTCATTGGGAGGTCACAAAATATGGCGGAAACCGAAGACCTGGCTGCCTCTCCTGCTTGACTCCTTACTACCTATGTGACCTTAAAAGCCATTTAACACCTCCCAGCTTTGATTAATTTATATGGCAGAGGAGCACTGTCTAGTAGAAATTTAATGTGGGCTGCACTTCGAAAAGTGAAAAGAAGCAGGTGAAATATTTTAGTAATGTATTTTACTTAAGCCCACATATCCAAAATATGATTTCAGTGTGTAAGCAATATAAATATTATTAACGAGCTATGGTTTGTTTGTTCATGTATTTTTAGTGTCTTTGCAGTCCATTGTGCTTTTTTGTCTTATAAGACATTTCAATTCGGACTAGCCACATTTCCAGTGTTCAGTAGCCACATGGGAAGAAATGATAGAACCTCGGAATATCGGGGCTGGAAAGGCGCTCAGAGATCATTGAAGGAGCCACAGACTGTGGGTTCTTAGGCCCAGTTACACCCCATTTTGTTTGGTGTCCAGTTAAACGTTTTTTGGACCCGAATGCCTTTTAGACAAGCACGTGCCCGCTGGTTTGCCAGCCGCCCACCGGTCTCTTTCGTTACCAGTGTCATCGGTCACATGGTGTGCCCTTCTAGACTAGCCTCCAATTTTCAGCTGGCGAAACTATGGCCTGGAGAGGAAGTGATTGTCCAAGGTCAATAGCTAGTTAGCAGATCCGAGAATAGAAGCCAGTCACTTGGCTCTGAATGTGCTCTTTTCCTCTTCAGTCACAGTGCCAGTCAGTCGTCACCCTGCTTCTGTCCCGGGATCATTGTGAGGTCCAAGTGGGCTGGAGGGCTGTGCAGATGCGATGTGGCAGCAAGACAGTGCCTGCTGGCCAGGGCATGTGGTAAAGAACCGCGCTTAGCAAGTTGAGGCTTCGTAAGTGAACTGTGTCAGGCAAAGACAATGCCATATGACTTCCCTTACATGTGGGATCTAAAAAACAAAGCAGACACACAAGACAGAAACAGACTCATAGATGCAGAGAACAAACCGCTGGTTGCCAGAAGGGTTGGAGGTGGGAGGCTGGGCGGAAAGGTGGAGGGATTGAGAAGCACAAACTGGCGATTATGAAAACAGTCGCTGGGATGTGAAGTCGGCATCGGGAACACAGTCAGTGATACTGTAGTAACCACGTGTGGTGTCAGGTGGGTACTGGACTCATGGAGGGACCACTTAGGAGGCGTCTAACCACCGTGCCGTCACACCCAGAGCTAACAGACATTGAGTGTCAACTGTGGCTGAAAAAAAAATTAAAACCAAAGTTTATGCTTAAATCATATATATTTTTAACCTGTTATTTAAAAAAGTCAGTATATTCTTCCTAACAAACAGCAATGCAAGCATGTATTTTAAAAGCTGTAGACTACAGAGAAACATACCTCTCACATGGTAGATGTTGAATAAATACTTGTTGAATGAATTAGTGGAAAAATAAACTCACGTGCTCCTATTTCTTGACAAACTACTGAGAGTATTTGGCCTTGTTTCCTATTTATGGAATTAGAAAAATCTAACATTATGCTGCATGTGAATTTTGTTTCTTGCCTTGCTTTACTCAGCGTTGTAGCATAAAAATAACACAACTTTCAGTAGCCACTTGTTTTTCAGACTGGTGTTCTTTCCCGTCGTTCAGGACCAATGTTCTCTCACCTCTTTTGTTCCCCTTCTGCTTGGTTAAGATGCCGGAGAGCTGTACGTTTGGGGAAGCAACAAGCACGGGCAGCTGGCTTCCCAGGCTGCTTTCCTTCCTATGCCCCAGGAAATAGAAGCTCATCGTTTTCAGAATGAAAAGGTCACCGCTGTCTGGAGTGGGTGGACACACCTGGTTGCTCAGACAGGTAAGAAAGCAGCAGAGAATTAGTGGCAGGTAAGAGCAGCCGTGGGGGGTGGGGGACAGCTGTCTAAACAGCCATGGGTGCTCAGGATTAAGTAGGTTGGATTCTACCAGTGAGAAGTTTTTAGGACTGGTACGTGGCTTTTCCTCGCCGAGTCACAGGTTTGCACCCAAAGAGGCAAGACTGGGTTAGGTTACCGCCTTCTGGCCTTAAGAGTCCACGAGGGTTTGAAAGGACCCCGTTGCAGCAAAGCACTACCCAGAAATGTGTCCAGGCTGTTGGGGAGGCTGCCTTGGCATAGCTGAAGAGTCGACTCTGTTTGAATTTCCACCTGAGTGTAAATTAAAGGCAGCAGAAACTGTTACCTTAAAGGTGAATACCGGGGTGGGTAAAAGTAGGTTTACAGTTGCGAGTATGCGAAACAGCTTATTTTGTGTTATTATTTATTAATTATTGTGTTTTCCATGCGAACAACTGTAAACCTACTTTTGCCAACTGTTGCGTTTCGTGATTGAGGCAGGAGCACTATTTTGAATCATAGCTGGCATGGTATTTTGATTTAAATTTTTATTAACCCAATGAACTGTGCACATTGATTAGACATCCTGTATGTTCCCTCAGATGTTATCTTCTCCCGCCATGCCATCTGCTTTGGGCATTTTTATCTTTCCTTGAGTCTTCATTTGTTTCTCATCCTTGCCTTAGGGCAGTTCTTTCCTGGTCTGCACATTCCTGACTTTGTTCTTGTGGTTTGTGTTTTCATGGCCTTTCCTCTTTCCCGCCTTCCCAGAGCTCCTGCTGGCTTACGTGGAGTTTCCAGGCAGGTAATTTGTGATTCTTAAGGTCTGTAATCTTGTCAAGGCCTTCTGAACCCCAGGGGCTCCCTCAGGGGTCCCCTTGCCTGTTCTTGGCCTGCTTATTAGCCAAGCCTGGCTTCCTGTGCTCCCAAATATCTGGTGACTGTTGTTCTAGTACTTCTGGCTTCTGTAGGTTTTCAGGTCAGCTTCGGTTTTCCTTGGGAAACCACCTACCACACGTTGGAGCACACAGACATAGACTTAGGAGTATTCGTAGCTACGACGCTTTTACTTGGTCTTTAAAACCATTTACAATCACTTTGGAAAAGAGGCCTATAGTACAAAGGTGTTTAATAAACTTTCCGTATAAAAAACTTCAGAGGCTGCTCTAAGGCAAGTGTGCTATTTATTTGGAGGAAAATTGCGACTCTCCCCCAAAAGGTTCAGACTGCTTAAGGATGGGCAACATCTACAGAGCTTTTTCTTAAAAAAGACTCCCTGCGCATGATAGCTGCTTATCTGTGTAATTGTTAACGTCTGTCTCTTCCTGCAGACAACGAGCTCTGTGAGGGAAGGCGCCGTGTGATCTCCACTGTCTGGTAGCGAATGTATTCCGTTCCTGCATCCAGCTGGATCTAGTTAAGAGACAAAACACAGTCCAGTGCACACGAAGTGGGGTAGACAGCGAGGGTTTCTGACCTCTTTCCTGGACTCACTAGTTCATGATCAGAAGGCCTCGGTTTGTCTCTTTGGGTTCAAAAGTCCAACCAAATCAGTCGTTGTTTATTGGGAACCTATTGAGCGATATCCTTATAAGCCTTGGAGAAACAGGAGAGAAGACGTGGGCCATTCCCTTCCACTAGAGTGTGTAGACAGGCTCAAGTGTAAGAATGCAGAGGAGGAAGACTTGGCCATTCATCTGTCCATCCACCCATCATATGTATGGTGAGGATGGTTTATACACCATCACTGTGCTAGATATAAAGCCTGCCCTCAAGGAGCCCACTGTCCACTGAGGGGGGGGGGGCAGATCTCTTATGAAAACTCAGTACATTGCAGTATGAGATGTGCAACGATAGAGCTAAGTACGGCGTGCAGAAGTAGCAGTCATATGAGTAACTGGGTATTAACAGGTGGGCGTGTCACGGTTCGTCAGTGTTCAAAGAACTGCAGTGCAGTGAAATACACTCACTACCAAGTGCTAGGGAGTTTGGTGGAGTCTGTCAGGAAACCCTTGAACTAGTTAGGTAGCTGACTAATGAAAGACATGAAGATGCCGCTTCTTTGATTCTGGCCTTGAAGCATTGTGACTGGTGCTGGTTTCCATTCTGGGCCAGCAGCCCAACCCTCGGGTGGGGGGTGGGAACCCACATATGTGACACTGAGTCACCCCAGCCGCTCTGGAGCTCAGCTTCAGGTCTCTACCTCCACTTGAGAGCATAATTTTTTTTGGTAATGTTTCAGCTGTTTAATTAACTTGTTAATTCAGATTGCTTGTTTATATACTTGTGACTTTCCCCTTTCTCCTAAGTTCAGAATGGTTAGGAGCTGGGACGTTGGTGTGTCCTAGTTGCTTTGCTGAATTGTGGGTAAATGGGAGTGCTGCCCTTTCATTTACTGGTGTTGCGCTCCATCTGGCAGCGCTGGGAGCCTTTGACTGGGCTCAGTGTCATTGAGAAGAAACACCCAGGGCCTCCAGTTTAATCAGACTCAGCTGCTCATGTTAATGGGAACAAGATTTGCTCACAGGGTCAGAAGCAGCTCATTAGTGGAACAAGGAGTTATTTGACTCCAGTGGTTTTCACAAGTGCCAGTGGTGAATTGTTCCCAGGACCTACCTGCAGGCCACATCAGCACAGAGGCTGCTCCCAGTCTCCTTCGGGAAGGCCTTATGTGATGCTGATTAAGAAAGAGTTTCTGCACAGTGACCATGTGTCTGTCCAGTAAGATGGGGTGGGGTGGGCTAGGATGAGAGGAAAGGAATAGATTCTGCTTTTCCCCTTCTCCGTAGGTCCTAGCCCAGTGATTCTCAACCCTGGGGGACATTTACAACGTCTGAAGACATATTTGGTTGTCACAACTAGGGGGTGCTATTACCATCCAGCTGATAGAGGCCAGGGATGCTGCTAAACATCCTACAATGCAAGGGCATCCCTTGCAACAAAGAAATACCCACCCGGAGATGAATGCTAGTTGTGCCGAGATCGAGAAACACTGCCCGAGACTGCCACCCCCAGGGGTAGGTGTTCAGCTAGGTGGT
Organism: Macrotus californicus; assembly: GCA_007922815.1. Classification (NCBI taxonomy): domain Eukaryota; kingdom Metazoa; phylum Chordata; class Mammalia; order Chiroptera; family Phyllostomidae; genus Macrotus; species Macrotus californicus. The sequence goes on along the minus strand of VMDR010003936.1, from coordinate 36,013 downwards.
TCACACGGTATCAGGATAACTTGACAGTTTGTCTGTATAGAAATCTGGATGCAGTCTCTGTCCTCCCCCTTCAGGAGTCTGGTGCCTGCCTGCGGTGTTTGCGATGGAAAAATACTTTTCTCTGTTAGTCAGAGGCACTTGGAAAGAGTCCAAGCGAACCTGTTCTAATCTGGGAAAGTTGGCAAGGGTACCTGTGTCTCAGGCTGGGGAAGCTGCATTCTAGAAACCTTTCTCAAGCTGCTTGATGTCCCTGATCATTGTTCTTGGGAATTTCATGGGAATTTCCCAGGTGACTTTATCCAGGCTTAGTGACCTGCAGCTGTCTTATCTGAGATTCACGATTTTCTGGCCCGAGGTGCTTTGAGTGAGAGCCGGATGGCAGATCTGGGTGCCTTCCTAGCTTGGTGACATTGGTGAAGTCACCTCACCTGTCGAGGCTTCAGTTTCCGCATCTCTCAAGCAGGATAGTCAGACGTGCCTGCATTCTGCATAGCTCTGCAGTGAGGTTCAACTGAATGAATCTGTGTGAAAGATCGCCACTGTTTGTAAAATGCTGTGAGCACACGTAAGTGAGAGGCACCTGAGGTTGAGGTGTCTGAGTATATTAAGGAGTCAGCAGTTGCTTTTAGAAAGGCTTCTATTTCAACAAGGTCTGTGCAGAGCTCGAGGTACCAGCTTCTCCCCCGAGGGCCCATGAGCTGGCCAGGAATGTGATGCTCCATATCCAGCTCTGACAGGCAAAGCTTTCTAAAGCCTTCCACTTACATGCAGCAGGCAAGTGGCTCTTTTATGTTATCAACAGTTTGGAAGAGCTTCGTGGCCTTACACGTAATTTTCCTTGTTAAAATCTCTGATCACACTATTGTTCCTTCGTGGTACCATCCCAATGTGTAACTGTATACATCAAATTGTATTCTTATTTGTTGAATGTCCAGCCTGCAAATTCCATGCCAGCATTGTCTGTTTTATTCCTAGCTATGTCCTCAGCACCTGGCCCAGGCCTGGCACTTAGCAGATGATCAGTAACTAGTTGCTGAGTGGATGAATAAACGGCAAGGTGGAGAGAAACGTGGGCTTTGAAGTCACACAGGCCTAAGTTGGAATCTTGGCTCTGTGTGGCCATGGGCAGCACCACCTCTCTCCATCTCTGTTGTCACCTTAGTGCAAGCCACTGCCGCCTCTTGCCTGGATCCTGCAGTGGCCCCTGACTGGTGTCCTCATCTTCCCACACTCACTTCCTCTCCCAGTCTGTTTTCTTACCTCATCTGGAATATCTTTTCCAACCCACTGTGACACGTTCCGATAGCTTCCTATTGTTCCTGTGAGAAAATCATCGTCCTTAGTGCACTGCCCCCTGCTTCCCTTTCCAGCTCCACTGCTTACCATGCTAGCTCTTGACTGCTAGCTGGTCTCCACTCTGGCCTTTCCTTGGTCCCTTGAACACATCATGTATTTCCCACTGCAGTGCCTTTGCACCTGATGTTTTCTCTGTTCGGCACGCGTAACCCTGCACCCCTTCATTTTAATATCATTTTTTCCCCCTCCAGGCTTCAGCTTAGTCATCACCTCCTCAGGGAGGACTTTCCTTGATATCCTGACTAATCTCTTTTCCCTTTATCTGTTCTCAGACCACTACAGCCTGTCCCTTGTGCTACTTTTTGGTAGTGTTCCATGACTACTTCTCCTTTCCACTAGACTGTAAGCTCCATGAGGGCAGGGGCCACATTTGTTTTGCTCAGCATTGTATTCTCAGTGCTCAGCAAAATATTTGGCACATACGGGGTAGATACTCAGTAAGTGTTGGACAAATGAATAAACCTAACTTCTCTGAGCTTATTTTTTTCATTAGGAAAATGGAGTATTGCTGACCTTGGCTGAGAACTAAATGAGATGCTTCCGGCACCCAGCACAGGACTGAGCTCCCGTGTGGGTTCAGTGCACATCAGCTTCCTCTGCCTTTTGAAACTCTGGAGCCCCCTGGAGGTCAGATGCCCCATAGCGCCTCTTTCCTGCAGAGGTCTCTGAGGGGCTGGATGTGAATGTCTCTGGATAGGTCACAGGCTGATTCAGAACTCTCCTGGAAAGTGCAGAAAGACCAGCGCTTAAAAATGCCACGCACTGGCTGCTGGTGATTAATTAGACTTTCAAGAGGGATGATTTATACAAGATCTGAACCTTAATGTGAGGTTGGCCACAATGTCCAGAATCCGGTTGCTTTGGGGATGCTGGAAGCTTTTCCTGAGCCATGCAGTGCCCCAAAGTAGTCTTGTGGTCTCACAGTGGCTGTGGCTTGAGAAAGGACACACACTGAGTGCTTGACGTTCTTCGGTGTCACCTGAGAAAGTCCTAGAATGTTAGACCTTTTAGAGAATCAGATGGAACAACACACGCCCTCCCCTTGCAAAAGAAAAGACTGAGTCAGAGGGGAGAGAAGGCAACTTTTATGGCGGCGCTTAAGCTAGAAATCCAGTTCTGCCCTTCAGTAAATTCTTTCCCTTCCCGTCACCACCCTCCCGGTTCTTGGTTATATTCTTTAGTTGAGAAATTTTTTATTCTTTTTCTCTAACGTGGGGAATTGCATGACATATATGGAGGGGATCACTCTCCTTTCCTCAAGCGTCACAGACCAAGAAATATTTTATTGCATTTGATATCTAAGCATTAGTGAAATCCAAGCCTAGCCATTGATTCACACTGAACCGAGTTTATAAATATACCCAATGCTGATTTTTCTGTTTTTGGGCCAAGATCCCTGCCAGAATAGGGTGACAGTGTATATTACAACATCTTCTTTGGGACCATATATCATGAAACCTCAACCGAGCTCGGGGTGATTTTGACCTCATGGGCTCTATTTAAAGCAGGTGCTTGGGAATGAGGTTTGTGCTTGAGAACTTTAAAAACCCAGTGGTTGAAAGTCAAACCAAGCCCAAAGAACTATTTTGAAATGGACAGTTTTTGCTTATTATTAGTCATTAGTTTTTATCCTAGAATCCTCGGAATGTCAGCAATGACACTTAGAGCTCTGCTGGCCTGACTCCTCAGTTTACAGATGGGGAAACTGAGGACTGGAGAGCAAGAAGCACAGGGAGTGAGAAAAGGAGCTGGGACAGAACACAGGTCTTGTGGCCCTCGGTCCAGTGTTCTGTCCACCTTGTCACGGTCTCTCTAGAGAAGAGGAGGAGGTGAGGATGACTTAACTCACCACACCCAGGGACCTGAAGCAGGAGTAACAGTTCCTTCTGTACATGAAGTTCTTCAAGAAAACACCGACATGCGTTACCTAAAATGCGCAGCCATGCAGTCCCTTAACGGCTTTGTGCGCGGACTAGAAACCGGGAGACGGTGCCCGGGGAGTGAGGTCCAAAGGCTGTTCCAGGACTCCTGGAAGCAGCTGCATCCCCATTTGTGATAATACAATAGCAACCGCAACTCTCACGGCCCACTTCCATCACTGTCAAGTGCTTGCACATGCGTTTTCTCATGTGACGTTGGCAAGGTGGGTGCTACTAGCCTTGCTTCACAGACAAGGCCCTCTTCTGATTAACTGCATTGCCCTGGTTCACAGAGATGGGCAGAGCTAAAACTCGAATCTGATTTATTTGTCCCCAAGCTTGCTGCTCTGATTCCAAGTTGTGTGTCTCTGAATGCTCTAACTCATTAACTGAGCTTTTGACAGTGACTTTTCCAAGCAATCAGGAAGGCAATTCTTAGTTATCCTTGAATTGAGCTTATGCCAGTGACTTTCCCGAGGAATAAGGAAGGCAATTCTTAGCTATCCTTGATCCTTCCGCAGGTATTTGTGGAATACTCACCTACATGTATATAGCACTATACTTCAGACTACAGGGGAATATAAAATCTGGAACTACCTCCTGGAAGCTTATTGAGGGAACAACTGAGATATTTAGTAGGAGAATAAAAAAGAATGTGACAAAGAGCCCGAGGAGTGATCCAGGCACCGCAAGATCACGTTTGAATGGGTGGGGAGTTTGGGACTTTGTTCTCTTGCTGTCTTTTTGTCCTCTGGCAAGACACAAAACTCTCTGGTGTCCTTTTTCCCAGTTGGACAATAGGAGGTTGTGGACGTAATGATTTCTGAGGGCCATTCGAGCCATGAAATTGTCTTATTAAAAAAAAAAAACAACCTGGCCTAAGGAAATAATTATGGATATTAGAATATTTAGAATACTGCCATTCATTGTTGCCTGATTTGTAATGACAAAAACACATGCATGGAAACAAGGGAACTATAAGGGGGATTGGTTAAATGTGTTTTATTACTTTGGAATATATAGCCATTGATTAGAATGTTTTAGACACTTAATGACAGAGGGTTGTGCTCCTGATATAGTAAGTGAAGAGTAGATCATAATAAGTTACTACACTGTAACTTCTGTTTTTTTTTTTTTTATAAAAAGGGATGTTTGCCTAGAAAAGACTAGAAAGAAATATGCCAGAATATTATCTCTGATTGGTGGGATTATGAATAAATTTTCTTTTCTTTTATATTTTCTATGCTATATGTTATTTCCAGTTTGACTCTATCCCCCATAAATTTTAAAGCTAATGAATAAAATTCCTTGCCCCTCAATGTAGGGATGGCCACTTTCCTTAACAAATCACTTTCGCGGGTCTCACTTGGGAGGTCGCATGAAAAAGAGGCAAGAGACCGTAGAAGGAGGCAGGAAAGAGGGGCTGTATTTTTGGTACAGTGGTGAATCAATTTTGTGAGCTCAGGCAAGCCCCTTCGGAACATCCCTGAGCCTTGGTTTCCTTATATAAATAGGGTTGGGAGGTCACAAAATGTCCTTTGAACTCCAAGATACAGTTGTCCCTAAAGATGGAGAATTTCTCCAATGGTATGGAACCTGCTCAGAGGCCTCTTTGGTTCCTGGAGGCTGGTGTCCTCCCTTTTTCTCCGTCTCCTTTGCACCTGGGCAAGCCCGTTTCTGTTCAGTGTTCAGGGTGGGATTAACTGGAGTTCAGTGACCGGGTGCAGAGCTGAGAGAGTGTAGTGACAGCATTAAGCCACTAGAGGGAAGCATTGCTTGATCACTTCCTCCTTTCTCATATCTGCTCTGCCGGTGAAGAGTAGCCTTGATTTGGTTTCAAATTCTAGAATTAAAAGGGCTTTGAAGATCATCCAGGAGAGCCCCATTATGCTGCAGGTGTGAGGTAACAGAGTCCAGAAAAGGCAAGTGGCCTACAGTATGTTTTTTTCAGGGTCTGCACTACAGGGTTCAGAAGTAGACTGCAGACAGAGGAAGAGGGTGGTCAGCTGAGACCACAGACAGTTCCCATGGTTACATAAGCATCCAAGGGATCTGCCTGTGTACACCTTTACTGAGGCCTGGAGGTAGAGAGTCTCCTGGGGTGGGGGAAGCCTGTGCAGACACACGCTGTTACGCCAGTGTCTTTCTTATCCTCTGGTGGGCTGCCTGGCCCAGAGTCCCAGCTGCGGGGGTGGCTTGGAGGCTGGTTTATGGCAGACCTGCAGGTGTCCTTGTGATCAAGGTCCTCCAAAGTCAGGAGATACCCTGGGCACCGCCACTGTTATTTCCAGTGAATTTCTGCAAGCATGGCTCACGTGTTCACGTGCCCAATCTTACCATTTCTTGAGGTTTGCAAGGAATCCTGACAGTTTATTTCCCACCTTTCAAAGGCTTTGTTTTCCTTGGCCTGGGATGACCTTAGTTTTTGGTTTCCAAGGTGCCTACCAGCCCTAAGCATTGTGGCAAAGTGGAACTGCACTGATTTGGGAGCCAGGCAGCTGTGTGACCTTGGGCAGGTCACTTCCTCTCTTTGGGTAGGGAGGTCAGACTCTCAGCTGCAGTGTGTCATCTCTGCTAGAGAGATAAAGTTCTGGTGTTATTTTTGGTTTGTTTGGCAATGAATACCCATTGATCTGTGGTGCAGAGAGGTGCAGTCTGTGTCAGGCTTGAGCAGATGCAGGATTCACTCTTAGAAATAAGTGCATTCGAATAAGGGGGCTTGACAGGGGCCTGGCTAAAGCCAAGTGCAGCTGGCCATGGAGGGCCACTAGATGGCAGCAGTGGGCAGGCAGACAGCCTTGGGGGTGAGGTGGATAGGGCCAGCATCCAGAGTTAGAATTAGCAAGGTCACAGCTGAGAGGACCCCCCCCCCTCCCCCCGGAGTCACCCAGGCCCTCCTCTCTTTTTATGCACGGGTGAACTCAGGCCCAGAGAGGGAAGGGGGCTACCTAAGGTCTCACTATGAGTTAAGACCCAGCTATCACCTTGCTTGTGAGAACTGAGATTGGTTTGGCCTCTAGCTGGCTGCCCTATGAGTCAGGAGACAAGGGCGTGGGCCCTGGGCCAGTGAGCCAGAGAGAAGAAGGGAAGGGGGCAGGAGTTAACTTTCTGCCTCGTCCCTGGTTCTTTGAGTGTCTGGTGCTAATGATTTCCACCCTCCCACCTGCAGGAAGGGCAGTGTCCACTGTCTTTTCTGCTCCGCCGCATCTGCCCCGCTCTCCTTCAGGCCAAGGCCCTCCTATCAGGCTGTGCTGTGATGGAACCTTTGCCAGGGGTCCTCTCACAGCCCCCACGCCCCACAGATGGGCAGCCCAGGGCCTCGTCAGAGGCACTGTAATAAGACGTGAGTGAGCACAATTGGTTGGACGAAATTTTTAAAAACATTTCCTGAGGGTCAGAGTAGGGCAGGGAGCCAGTCTTTGCCAAGCACGAGCCACGTGCTGGGTGCCCTGCCGGGTGCTACCGCTTACCTTCTCACGACCCTCCGAGGGGGGGCTCACGTCTGAGAGGTGAGGTACCTTTCCTCCGGCAGTCCCCACTGCCAGGAGCGCTCGTCTCTGACCCCCACGAGCTGTTGCCACACTCCATTGCTTTCTGCCCAACTGTCCCCTCTCACAGAGGCCCGCCCTGTCCACCCCGTTGGAAATAGCCACCGCTGCCCTGTCCCAGCCTCTCTCTTCTCTCGCCTGCTCTATTTTTCACTATATCAGTTTTCATGGCCCGAAACCATAGTGTCGTCATTGTTTACTTCCTTGCTGTCCCTGTCTCCTCACCACAGGCAAGGCCCACGGGATTAGGAACTTGCTGTGCTGTTTCCCCCTGGCTCTCCCCAGGGTGGGGCAGAGGCTCAGTGAGGGCCAGGGCCAGGGGACGGCTTGCACTTTTGTGTGTGGACGCTGTGCTGTTTTCAGTGGCTGTGCCGAGGAGACCCAACCTGTGGCCCTGCCCACTTCCCACCTTCTTCGAGAGGCCCCAGGCTGAGAGCTTCATTCCCTGAGGCTGACAACCACGCCTGGTGCCCCAGGGCTTGGGGGCCAGCTTTGCCCCTGCTTGTCTGCCAGGCCTTGCTGTGGGTTTCCCCCCTTCCCTATCTGTCCACAGTGGTTGGGGGCAGCAGGCATGCTGTGTGCTCACCAGATGGTCTGGGGAGGGCTCGGAGGTCCCTGGCAGAGAGCTCTGTTTCCATTCAAGGAATCCTCTTCCTCTTTCCTGGTTGGATTGATTTGTTCCGGAGCTCTCTGAAAGTGAGCTTTGAGTGACCAGGCTGTAACTTCGCCATCATTTTAGGTTCCTGACAGATGGCAGTGCTTGCCCTTTCTCAGGGGACCTTGCCTGTCTCACGGGAACTCTCGTAACCATAGTGACAGCCAGGGCCTGCAAGTGCTCTCGGACATGTGCCAAGATGGAAGTGGTCCATTTTGAGGAATCTTGGGTCAGCTTTTTCCTAAGAGGACAGCGACTTTCCACCTCGGGAGAAAGCCTGATGTGGCCAAAGTAGCCTCGAAGAGCCAGGTTCAAGTTCTAATTTGGCTGCTATGTTGGCTATGCGATCTTGGGAAAGTCATTTAGCCGCTGTGGGTCTGAATACCGTCACCCGTTAAATGAGAATCATACTCCCTAATTTGCCTGCCTCACAGGGATGTATTATGTCATCCACTCGTTCACACGTTCCTGCCTTCATTCCCTCACTCTGTTATTGAACAAATATTTGCAGACTAGGCAGAGATGAGGGGAGGGCCTTCCAGGCAGAAGTGGGAGGTGCACCCTGGTGCAGTTTGCTTAACATGGGGCCAGACAGAATGAGAAGGGGTTGGAAACATGCAAATGTGGCAGGCATGGGTCCTTATTCAGGCTTTGCTCTGGGAGCAGCAGGAGGACAGTGAGGTTTCTGTGGGGAGGGGAGGGTGATAAACATGGACAGGGGGGAGAGCCCCTGCCTCAGGGTGGCTCTCAGAGGCTCCCCCGTAGAGGCCGCAGTCTTGTGTTTTGCTTCAGTTCTCATCTCTGGCTGATTTTGAGGTGCTCTGGGTTCTCGGGGGGCCCCATCCCCCATGAGCTGGTTATTAGAATCCATGAGATCGGTAGGGACTGGTGTTATCTGGCTCATGGGGCTGCCTTATGGAAAGTTGTCTTGGGCCACATGGAAGGTCATCTAGGAAGCCACCGCCATGGCCTCCCACCTTAAAATACTTCTCGGGAGCCTCAGGTGAGCTGCTCTGGGGCCCCTGCCTCACCGCCCTGAGGAGACAGAGGTGTGCGGGAAGGATCACTCGCATTTATCAAGTACGAGCTGTGTGCCAGGCATTTGGCCAGGGCTTTACAAAATCATCCGTTTCATCCTTACGCAGTTTGCCCAGTATGGCTCACTCCCATTTTAGATGCAAGTAAAGAGCAGTTAAGAGACACGGACTCACCTGTCTCGTTTCTTAGCCTCACGTTGCTCAATGTGAAAGAAACGGAGGCCAACAACATCACCCTGTCAACTTCGAGGGTGTTGTGAAGCTCGAGGGAGACCCTGGATTGAAAGCACTTTGTAAACTGGAAATGACTGTGTGCCCAGGCTGGGGGCCATCACTAGCACCGCTTCCCAGGGAAATTATTGGGGACTTGCTTGGGCCTTTCCTGCCTGGGCTGATAGAAGATTCTAACCTTTGGTTTCTCCTTTGTGCACTTCCTCCTGCCAGTCCTGGCGTCCATGGCTCAATTCATCACTTCTCTCCTGTAAGCCCACAGATATGAAGGCACTGCTTTTTTTTTTTTTAAATAAAATAAACTCTACATTACAAAACTAATATCAAAGTAAGCCTACTTTTTTTTGTTGTTGCCATTTTGGTGAAAACAATACTAAGTCATGGAATTAAAATGCTGGAAAGGACCATTTCATCCTTATTTGTAACTTGAGAACACAGAAGCTCAGTGAGATGGTCCCACAGCTACCAGATGCAGAGCCGGGATCAGGGCCCCATGGGTCCCTTCCCAGAGTCCCTCCACTGCCCCACACGGTCCCTCCTAAGACAGACTTCAAGGGCTTCGTCTAGAGGAAGAATCCAGTTTAATAAATTTCATTACACCAGCCACTTTATGTAACAGGGCTGTTTCCGGGTCCTGACAGATGGTCCATAGTAACAGTGCTCTGCTGATTGGGTTGGAGCTGTTCCTATGAAATGAAAAATCCTGTGCAGCAGATGCCTTTCCCAGTCCCTGGCCCTGGAGAAGTCAGCTTCTCCAGGGAAGGCACTGTGGCTTTGGTCCTTACTGTGTGTGGTGTGACTAAAGGTGAAAGCTGTCAGAGGTAGTCTTAAAGCACGTTAGGTTTTTACAGAAGGCAGGTGCTGATAAAGGGTGTTTCTTCTGGGGCCCGAGGAACAGATGGGAGCAGGGAGCAAAGTGGGAGGGAAATTAGCAGATGTGGAAGGAAAGACAGGCTGTGCCACCATGGGTCTGGACTGCTGGTCCTTCAGACCACAAGGCTGTGGCCCTCCGATGAGCAATTTGAATATAACTTCAGCGTCTGTCACATGACCCTCAGCTTTGACAGTGGACTTCAATCCCAAGCCTCTCCCAGTCCCTGACGTCAAAATTATTGGTACTCCAAGTCTCCTGATTGTCTTCCTTCTCTAGGCGGATGCTGGATCGTAATGCTTCTTAGTGGCCTCCTGAAGCTGTGCTTGTTGCTGCCCCTGCTTGATACAAGTGGCAAACCCCCCAAACCACTGAGAGTGGAGTGGACATTGTCACTTCCATGGACTCTTCCTGACCTTGTCCTGTGGCTCAGTTCTTTCCCTTGAAGTGTCCTGACATGTGGGGGTGGGGAATGCTCCCCTATTCATGAGTGCAGCTCTATTAGGTCTTTTATACTCACATCTCAGGAGGAACGTGGGAGAGTTCCCGAGGATAGGGTTAGAAGAAATTTGAGAAGCACCATCCAAAGTCATGTCCCAAAGCATTGTCACTGGTTGACCATGAACTGGCATCCCAGGAAAGGCTCCCTCCCCTCCTCGCTCCTGTGCCTGGGTGAATTATTTACACCAAAAGATTGGGGCCAATCTTTGTCTCCCTTGCTTGAAGATCCTAATCTGGGCCTCCCATGAACCAAAAACAGTTTCTCTTTGGAAGCTGAGGATGCAAATAGTATTTCTGGGGGGTTGTGGGATCCCTTGGCCTGCTAACGTAACAGCTTTGATATGGTGGGCTTTGCAGGAAGGCCGGCCCCAGTTTGCCATTTGCCTCTGGTCTTGCTCCTGAGGGGCCTCATGGTGGTCTGTAGGGGGCGCTGTGTTCCCACAGCCAGGTCCTGGGGTTTTACTCAAGGAACTCGAGCAAGCACTCCTCTGCAGGCCCAGGCATGCTTGAGTCTCATTTCCAGCTCCGGCCTCCAGCTCCGGCGCTGTGAGTCATCGTCATCAGTCGAAAACACGGCCGCACCAACAGCTGGGTGCAGTGCTTGGCCTTTTTTTTAACTTCTTTTTTTGTAACTTCACAGAGACAGAAACTGCTGATGATCTTTCGCAATGGACCGCCACTGAAGTCCAAGTTAGGGACAGCAGTTCTAGGTGGGGAGAGGAGAACCCTGAGGAGGTGGGGGTAGAAGTGTCTGTCTTTCAGTCACCGAGCCCGTGGGCCTTCCAAAGAGCCACCCCAGGGAGATAGGCAGTGAGGGACCATGTGGACTAAAGGTCACCTGTCCTTTTTTCCCGGCCAGGGAGCCCGGATGCCTTTGGTAAATTGCAGGTAGTGATGGAAGCTTTGAGGGTTGACTAGCATTTTTCTAAGAAGCTGTGGACAGGATGTACTAGAAGTCAGGGCGGCCTGGGACCTCGTCGTGCTTGGCTTCTTACTCAGTATTTGACCTTGGGTAAATAAGTCACTTTACTTCCTGGGCCTCACTCTCTCATCTACAAGCAGACAGTTGGGTTAGGGTGCCCTGAGTCCCTTCTTACTGTCACCGTCTGTGAGTCTCAATGGAGTATAAAGAACTTTGAACCTTGTTCTCCTAATCCCCTTGAACACCTGAAGCTCATGGCTGTTTCTCTCGGTGAACAGTGCTCACTGCAAGGAGAATCACATAGGGAAGATGCCTGTCCTCCGAGAAATAGTCTGTCGTCCCCCTTCCATCTCCCCATGGGGCAGTTGTCGGAGTCTGCTAGGGGGCAGGGAATGGGATTCTGGCTCCGGCTTTGCCAAAATACATGTGTGTCCTTGGGCACATCATTTCCCTCCTTCAGCCTCATTTTCATTTTCTCTAGAATCAAGGGATTAGACTTGCTTCTTGGCTTCAACCCCCCCCCCCCCACACACACACACTCTCCCTTCCCTCCTTGAGCCTCCTACTGGCTTTTCTGCAGGGTTTGATTCTCAGCTGCAGAAGCCCTGAGGTATAGTTTCCTTTCTTGCCAGGAGGGAGAGCAGCAGGATTATTTTTTTAATTACGCAGCTAACATTAGGCAGCAATCTACATTTTAAAATGTTATTAATAAGAGTCTAAAAGTGTGCGAAGAAGCTTTGGCGTTTGCATGTGAAATGACTTGGGAAACATCTGCAGAGGCGCTGGCCTCAATCAGGGATTTTTCTCGGGTGCTAAGTGGCTGCTGTGTGTGAGCAGCAGCCTGGTGTGTTGCTGGGCCCTGGGAGGAGCAGGAGGCCCAAGCAACTAACGGAGCCAGAGCAGCCCCCTCAGAGCCGGGCTCGTGGTCCAGCCTCTCGGGATGGCCCTCTGCAGACTGACTTTGGAGAAAGAGTGGTAGTCATAACGTATGACGAGCGCCCATGTTTAGAGTTTACAAAGTGCCCTCGTGTGTATTGGATCCCTTTTCGCCGCAGTCCTGAGAGGCGGTGAGAGTTGGCTGAGGCCTCTACAATGTAAGATTCTTCCTTTGAAAAAGACCGTGTGCTAGAGGAAGCGCTCCAGACAGGAAGTGGTGAGCTGGACAGGGGTTCTGGGCTTTTCCACTCCCTCCCCTGCGCTACCTTTCTGTTTCCCTACGTTATTTTTCTCGATAACACCTCAAGTCATTGGCCAGGGGATGCGCTCTATGAGTTTTTTGTCCGTTGTCTGTCTTCCCTGCACTAGACTCTAAGTCCCATGAAGGAAGGGAGTTTTGTCTGTTCGTTCACTGCTGTGGCCCCTCGCACCTGGCATAGCGCCCGGTGACTTGTTGGATATGACAAATGCCCAGCTGTGCTTCTGAGTAGTCTCTGTGACTTGGAAAAGTTATCTGTTTTCCTTAGTTTTGTTTTCTCTTTGGGGACTTGGATGGGATGGCCCTTGGTGGCATGGTTAGAGGGATGCCTATAATTCCTTTTTCTTTCAGCAAACCCTGGGCCCCTGCCTGCCCTGGGTCAGGCCCCGTGCTAGGTGCAGTGAGGGTACAGAGAGATCAGGTCCCTGTTCTTCACTTTGTAGTGGATGTGATGGTTAATTTTGTATGTCAACTTGACTGGGCCACAGGGTGCCCAGATGTTTGGTAAACAATATTCTTCTGAGTGTTTCCATGAGGGTGTTTTGGATGAGATCAACAATTTGCAAAGTAGACTGAGTAAAGCCGCCTGCTCTCCCTAGTGTGAGTAGGCCTCATGCAGTCAGTTGAAGACCAAAACAGAGCAAAAGGCTGACTCTTCCCTGAGTAAGAGCGGATTCTCTTGCTTTCCAGGTGAAACATCAGCTCTTCCTGCTTGAGGGCCTTTGAACTGAGACACCGGCTCTGTAGATTTTTGACTTGCCAGCCTCCATAATCACATGAGTCAGGTCCCTATAAATCTCTTTCTCTCTATCCCGTTGGTTCTGTTTCTCTGGAGAACCTTGACTAATACAGAGGGCAACAGAAGACGTGTTGTTAACTAATCTTACATTTGGTAGCGTAGTTGTTGGAACAGAGACACAAGTACCATGCCAGTGGCTTAGGCAGGAAGGGGTGGCTCATTCTGACAAGGGGATGATGGGAGGCAGTGACATTCGAGTCAGGCCCTGCAGGGTGAGGAGCTCTGTCGGGGGAGCAAGCAAGCCCGCCAGCATTGCAGGCTGACCAGCACTGGGGGGCTGGGGCACAGTGTAAGCCTAAGGCTGGGAGGGAGGAAGCGGAGTGTGCCCTTGACAGAGGGGCAGGCACCCCACACTGGAGAACACGGGTATTTGGAGGGAGGCACTGTGTGGAAGGCAAGGGAGTTACTAAACGAACTAGGACCGGGGCTTCCTGAGATCTTCTCAACGGGCTTGGGAGAAGAAAACATTCACTTTTTCCTGGGAAGCCCCACCCCTGTGTGCACAGACAGTCCGTCCAGTCTGCAGCCGGTCGGGGGCTCCTTGGGGTGCGGACTGTTCACCTCTATCACTGGTGCCCTGATTTGACAGCTGATAAAGTCAGCGGTGGAAATGCAGCAGCCGTGTGGAGTGCCCGACATATTTTGGGGCTCTGATCTTTGCCATGTAGGCTTTCTTTGTGCCCCTCGCCTGCATGTGCGTCCCTGTGACCTTGAACAACCTCCAGAAGTCCTTGGGAGTGTTCACTTGTGAAGAGGCAGTGTGACCCAGTGAAAGGTGATGTGTCCTCTGCAGGGTAGAGCTGGGGGTCCTGACTTTGGTGCCAGGCTGCTGGGCTCCGTCAGAGCTCTGCCGCTCAGCTGTGGACTCGGAACCCAAGACTTAACCTCGCCTGCGCTGTAATTCCCTCACCTGTCAGTTGAGGTCGTAATAATCCATACTCAGTGGGTGTTTTCGTGGACTAAATGGAACAATCCATGTAATAAGAGTGTAGCATGAAAGAAGTGCCCTGAAAATATCAGCTATTTGTGTTAGCATTACCATTATTATTGCAGCTTTGCCACTCGCCAGCCTTGTGATCTTGAGCGAGTCATTTAACCTGTGTGATCTCTTTCTTTTCCTGTAAAGTGCGGCTCACACCGGTCATTAAGGGTTGATTAAGTTATACGACTTAATAGCAAAGTAGAGTGTTAGCATCACCTCTCAATAAATAAACTCTCCCCTGCTCCTGGCCTTTTGTTCACTCTCTTTGCAGGCTGCTGCTGCGTCTCCCCGTTGTCAGTCGGAGAGCCCATGCTTGGCGATTCTATTTCTGTATTAATTTTTTAAAAAATTCCGAACTTTTTATCATGGGATATTATTCATACTATGACTTTGGAGACCAGGGAAATTTTACTAAAAATATTTACACATGCAGTCAAGTCCCAGTTTTCATTTAAATTGAGAACTGTGTGTGGTCTTTGATTTTAAAGTCGATGTTTGATTTTAGGACACTGGTCGGACTAAATTTTCCAAGGGTGCCAGGAACATTATTTTATACGCTGCTCATTTTGACACTGAAGATCTTTAGACACCATTTATCACAGTTTAGGTCAGGAAGCTGTCTCAGGATTCATCTATTCCAGCGCTTTCATTTTATGGACGGGGAAATCTCGGCCCCTCGAGCAGAAGGGACCTGCTCAAGGTCACGTAGCCCAGAAGAGAAGCCAAGGTCAGGATCGGGTCTTCAGAGCCTTCGGTTAAAGCTTCCTCCCTTCCAGCTCACCTTGCCCCATTGCATTTCTCCACTGCTCCCCTCTTTTCCTCCCTCCCCCAGCTTTTATTTGTTTCATGCAGTACTTCAGAGGCCTCTGATGTGCCAGAGGCTATGTGTGAATCTTAACAAAAATCCAAAATTTCACGGCGGAGCCTTCGGCGTCCTTCCCTGTCTTGGATTATCGGTAGAGCATTGGCCAGAAGACATCGGGGGACGGGAGCTGGCTGAGAAGATTTGACGAATTGGTAGAAACTGTGGGTGGAGCTATAGACAGCCTTGATAACAAGGCCGTGGTGTTCCGTCGGGGAGAATAGCAGTAATGGTGACTAACATTTGTTATTACGTGCCGCACGCTTTATGCAAAAGTGTCCTTGCAGCAACCCCACAAGGTCAATGTTACTATTCCCCTTTTAAAGATATGGGATAATGTGCTCAAGATGGAGCCAGAGAACGACACAGTTCAGCAGCAGTGAGCAAGAAGCAGATAGATTCATTTGTTCATTCTGGCAACAGATATTTAGTGAGCACCTACTTTGTGCTGGGCGTTATTCTCGGAGATAGGGCCGAGCAAAAGCAGAGAGTCCCTGTTATCGTGGAGCTGACTCTGTGGATGGGGACACCCACATTACTCAGACAGCCCTTCTGATTTATAAACTGACGTCAGTGCCCCCGAGGTGAGGAACGTGGTTCTCTGAGGTGGCTGCACAGGGACTCTGCTTGGGGGTGAGGGCTCAGCAGAGCTGAAGAGTGAGTGACAGTTGATGACTAGGTGAACAGGGTTGGGGTAGTGGAGACAGCCTGGGGCCGAGGGAGGCAGTACAGAGGCCTCGGGGAAGAGCGGCCTGGCACAACCGCTTCCAGCGCCCGAGCTCCGGGCTCTCTCCTCCACGCACGGAAGGTTAGCCGGGTGACGCAGGCTGTTGGTTCTGTGTTTGACCAGTCCTTGGTTACTATCACCAAGCGCCTTTTTCCAACATCTCTGTCCACGTGGCAGAAGGAAGGCTGAATTACAGAAACGAGGCTCTTAGACTCGAAGGCAGTGCTTTTCAAACCTTTTCGTCTCATGGCACACATAAGCTAAATACTAAAATTATGTGGCACATCAAAAAATATATATTTTTTTACCCACCTTACCAGAAAATAATAACTTTGATTCATTCACACTGGGTGGTTGTTGTGCTGGCTGCTGTCATCTTTTTTGTTGAACAATCTAGGGAAAAGAAGTCAGTGTCCCCGACTGAATTAGTCTGGTGTTGCGTGTTTTACAAATTCTTGCAGCTGCGGCGGGGGAGAGTGGGGGGGGGGAAATTCAAACTGTAATTGAACAACAATAAAGTAATTAAAAAAAAAAATTCTTGCAGCACACTGGTTGAAAAATCACTGCTGTAACTTAGAATTAACAACCCTGAGAGCAACTGGTGTTTGTAAACAGAGGAATTGTAACGAACTCATAGGTAGAGAGCAGTGTCCTCCATGGTGCATGCTCCAGAAGGCCTTGTCGTGTCCTGGAACATGGCCTGGGAGGGACCGAGAGGTGGCACGGCCTTTTCCCTGCCTAGCCTTTGGGTGTTCTTTTCTAACGCCTACCTCTGTTTGCTAACAACATTCTGATATCTTCAATGACATTCCATTCCCTTTTGGGTCAAATTCTGTTAAGAAAATATGAATTATTCCTTATATTACACTGTAATCTATCTTTTTTAAAAATTTTTATTTTTCAATGACAATTGACATTCAATATTATTTTTTATTAGTTTTAGGTGTACAACATAGTCATTAGACAATTATGTAATTTACAAAGTGTTTTTCCAACAATTCAAGGACCCACCTGGCGCCACACGCAGTCATTACAGAAGTATTGACGGTGTTCCCTCAGCGGAATCTGTCTTCGTGTCCCCTTCAGGACTGCTTCCCCTGGAACAGGGTGGAAATTCCTTTTCGCTCAAGTGCTCAGTTTCTCACTGTGCCTGTAGCTGTGGCTCCTCACCTGTCCAGGCAGCCTGCCAATGGAGAGTAAAGGACAGGGCGCTGCCTCCTTGAATATTCACCCCCCACCCGCCTTCCTGAGTATCCTCTGACCTCAGGGTCCAGCCCCCACCCCCTTCCCCAGGGCTTTGTACCTGGTTGTCTTTCTCTTTGTTTACTTCTTTATATTGACTATTTGATAAGATGTTTACTGAAGGTCCCAGAAGCATTCGGTCATTTGGTTTGAAGTAACATTCCATGATTCTCACCGCTGGGAACCCCGACCTAGCATCTCTGTCCATTTGTCTGTTTCTTTTAGTGGCACCAGCACCTTCCCACTAAGCAGGTGTCCTGAAGTCTCAGAGCGTGGTTTACCTTCTCCTGCTCCCTTCCTCTCACATCTAACTGGGTGCCAAGCCTTGCAAACTTTTACTTCTTCCCCATGTGATTACAGCCCTCCTTTCAGTCCTGATGCATCTTAGACTGTGTTGTTGTAGGGAAGGTTCCCTTCTTCCTTCCCGTTTCACTTACTACCACTGAGAACAAGGTAAGTGCCTTGTTCCTTGTTGGTAAAATGGGGCAGGTAAGAGGGCCTGTCTCATGGGGCGTTGGGAGGGGTGAACAGGAGACTATACAGAGAATGTTCATAACAGTGCCTGGCGCAGAGTAGTCGCTACGGAAGTGTGGGCTATGAATATTTTTACTGGAGCCCTCCAGTCCTTTACCAGGTGCACCATTCCAGAACGTTCCTTTCATTGGGCTACACCCCTGCTCAAAAATCTACCGTCTCCTCATGGTCTGTCTGTCTAGCATGGTCTGTCTGTCTAGTGTGCAAGACCAAATTGCCATGGTATGGAAAGAGCAAACGGACTCCTTTTACATGTTTTTAAAAAATCTCATTCTTTTAAATTTTCTACTTTTTGAGTATGTTTTACACTGTATATTTTCGAGTAAGGGTACATTTATAATTTATAAGTGTATGCAATGCACGTGTATACTTTAATAAATAAATAAATATGTACATATATTGGTGGTGGTTAAAAATATGTCAGTGATAGGGAACTACCAGCAAGTGAGTTCGGGGGTCCTGGTCCGGAAGCTGAGATCCAGACTCCGAGCCTGGCAGTTCCCTGGGGCTGGCTGCAGCCCGGCGTTCCCGCGTCCCCTGCCAGTCCTTCTTCCTCGTGACCCTCATTCTCTCTCCACCTGTGCCACCTTGTGCCTTTTGATGTCCATCATTGCTCATCCCCTCTTCCTGTTCCTAGAGGCTTTTCTCTCATTTTCTCATCCAGAAGTTCACCTTAAATGCCACTTGTTCTATCAAGCCTGCCAGGATCATTCTAGCTTGAAATGCTTCCTTCAGGCTCCCCGGGCACTCACTGTTGATACTACTCATTCGGCCCCTGCTGTTTTCTACTTGGGGTTGGGATCTTCTGCCGTGTACATTTCTTGGCTCCGCAGTCCTGTTAATTCTCACATGGACATGCCTTTAAATTAGGTTTTGCTCGTTGACTTTGTTTTGACCTGTTTGTCATTATCATTTACCTGGAGACACATACCTATACTGTTTGAATGACACTGATGTATCTCTGTCTTATCGTAGTAATATATAATTCTTTAAGGAAAAGATGCATGTGTGACCTTTGTGATCTGCATCTCCCTAGATTTGATGGTGTGCTTCAGCCTGAGGCAGACATTTATCTGCAGTACAGGACTGAGCATCTTTGGTGTGTGGATTTATTATTTCCTTTTTACCCCAGGTGACCTAAAACCATAATCCTTGTGTTTAATGCCTGTAGTTTAGTACTTACAGTCCTGAGTCCTGCATGTCCTCCTGGGAAGTGTGGGAAGCTGGATGGTACACAGAATGTATCCATTTAATCTGGGTTTCCCCCTCCTCAAACACTGAGAGAATGCTGGTGCATCGGCCGAGTTCGGTCAGCGTGCGACAGCAGCCGTGCTGCCGTGGGAGAGCTCCCTGGTCCTGCAGTCAGGCGGCACGGGCTTAAATCTTGATTCCGCCACTTGCTGGTTGTTTCCACTGGACCAAGTAAGTCATTTCACCTCTCAAGCCACTTAACCTCATCCATAAAATAAGCTTAATAATGTATACATCACAGAATAATTAGGAGGGTTACTTCAGGGAGTGCCTATGAATTTGCTAGCACCTTGGAGGTGGTCAATAAGCGTCTGCTGAAAAGAAAAGAGAGGAGTCTCTTCCCTCCTCTGTGAGTGAGCTTTCTGGTGCGGAGTATACTTTGGGAGAAAATAGCTTCAGAAAGTGCAGCTATCTGACCGAGCAAACAGGCTGGAGACCAAAGGCTGGACATCAGGCCGGCCTGGTTTCTGGGCTGGTCTCGAATAGAATGTCTGTGGTCTCCCCAGGGAGCATGAGGATTAATTAGTTAAGCTTTGTAAAGCACTTTGAAAGTGAAAAGTGCTCTGTAAGTGGAACGGCCGAATTGCTATTGGAGATGTAATGATGGCGGCACCATATTCTGGCAGTCTTGCCCACCTCGGACATCAATAATCAATAGCAGAGAAGGTTCTAAGATGTCTTACTTGATAAGAAAGGATTCACTGTGGGATTTGTGACAACACAATTCTTCTGCAGAATTGCAGATAGCAACTTGCCCGTTTTCCCAGCAGAGGAAGCTAGGGTCACTGAAGGAATCACAGTCTCCTCGTCTGGCGGCTTGGGAAGCTCCCCGCTAGGGCATTCTGGCTGTGAATCTGCCAGCTCAGGTAGAGAGACAGTTTACCGTTTGTGGATGCTTTTTGGGTCCTGGGCACGTGGGGGTTTTTTTTGGGTCTAATCCTGCAGGAGTGAAGGCAGAGTATTTAGCGGTTGCCTAGTGATGCGGACCAGTGTGAACACAACGTGGAGAGGTATCGTGGGCTCACAGGAGGAGAGGTGGCTTAGCTGTGTGAGCCTGGGCTGCTCGCTTCTCTGAACCTTAATTTTCTCAATTGTTGGATGGGAACATAGTAGTCAACGAGCACAATAGTAAAGACGGCTCACGGGAGGGTGGGTTTCACCCTTTCTGTGGGGAACGAAGGAGTTGGGAAAGGTTTCACAGAACTGGTGGTACATGAACTAGACTGTAAAGGTGAGCCATTGTTTCTCAGATGAGTGACGTAAGGAAAGGTCATCCATGGCAAAGAGGAACAGCCCACGTAGGCCACGAGGTGGGACATCTGAGTGGACCCACTCGCAGTTCTTGGAATAGGCCTGCTACCCCACGGGTTGCCCAGACTTCGCCCCCTTTTTGAAGAAGCTCAGAAGTCGGGTCCCTGAGAACGCCTTGGTATCTATGTTGGTGTCCAGGAGGAGGCTGATCCTGAGAACCGTGCCCTGCAGAGCCCTGCGTCCCCGCAAAACTGACATTTCCCCTGTGAGTCTGCGGTTGTTTATCAGCTGACTCTATGAGCCTTATGTTGAATGTGGGGCCAGATGAAGCTTTGATACTAAACACAGAGTATGTAGTAGATTTGTCTAGAATTTAATATGCATTACTTGGTGTTTTGTCTCTTAAGCAAAGTTTTTCTTTGTTAAAATAAACATGTATAAAGACTTTATACAGCGCACATGGTTATGCATATTTATTGCGGAGAATCTGTTAATAATCTATGCCTCATCGGATTTTGCATTTCTGTTGAAATAACAAGTGTGGCACTTGGTACAACTGAATGAATTTTGTGAAATTTCTCTTATCTGGGAGAAGAAAGGCCATTTCTCTTTTTCCAAACTTCATTTTCTTCAATCATCTTCAGCACTGGCCGGCTTCCCAGGTGGTGCATCTGGGGAACCGAATGCTTTTCTGGCTGTAAGTGATTTTGTCTTTTTTCCTTCTCGCACTCCCTTCCCTACCACACAGAGACACTTGCCTGGGGACTGTGAGAATTGCTCCTTTGAGTAAGAGCACAGACTCTGGAAGGGCCTCTGATGTCACACGGAGGGGAACACACAGGAAACTGGCCATTAATTGAGCTCAGAGTAAGGCCCTAAGAGGTTGTGACACAGGGCAAGTCAGGAGCTGGGGGAGTTCAGGGTGGCTGATGGGGGGCCTGAAGGGGGTGAGAGAGAGAGAGAGGAGAGCCTGAGAACAGACGTCTGGGCAACGTGCCATGAGGTGTGGGGAGAGAGGGTGGGCAGGCCATAAAGCACGGGTGGGCGTTCTCTGTGTCACGTCCATGTCTGTGAAAATGCAGGAGCGGGGGCTTCAGAGTCCATCCCTGTTGGAGTCGAGCTCTGCTGCTCACCCCTCACTTGATCCCGAGCGAGTTATTTCTCCTCTCCGGACCTCGGCTTCCCTCACCTGGAAAATGTGAATACTCGGCACTTTTGTTTTTTAAATCCTCACCTGAGGATATTTTATTATTGATTTTAGAAAGAGAGGAAGTGGAGAGAGAGACTGAGAGGGAGAGAAAAAGAGGGAGAGACATCGATTGGATGCCTCCCATACACACTCCAACCAGGGGTCGAACCTGCAACCTTGGTATGTGCCCTGATGGGGTTGAACCCACAACCTTTTAGCGTGCAAGACGATGCTCCAACCAACTGAGCCACCTGGCCAGGGATGCTCGTGCTTTCCTTATAGGCAGATAGGAAGGCTCTTGTTTCGTAGTAGTTGGTACTAAAATAAATGTTCACACGTTCTCTTGTAATTCAGTGCCTATTCATGAGAGCTGTGGAATGTAGCCTTAACTCAAATAATGTTTGTTTCTAGAAACCGGCAAGGTGTTTACTTGGGGCCGAGCGGACTATGGTCAACTAGGGAGGAAGCTGGAGTCTCCTGAAGGCTGGAAACCAGAGAAGCAGGGCTCACCCCTCCTCTGCTCGAGACCACAGAAGAGCACGCCTTCGTGTCTGCACTGCTTAACAGGGGCAACTGAGGTAGGAAGTGACTCTGCAAAGATGCGATGCATCTCTTTTCCTTGCCTTTCAGCGAAGCGTTTACCGAGCGTCTGCTGTGTGCATATATTCTAGACATTGTGGTAGGTTCCACGTAGGAATCTGAAAAGGGTCCTTGCCTCAGGTTGTTTGTGGTTTAACATGGCAGAAAAGGCAGTTGTCCAGATAATGACACTGTAGGGCAGATTGTGTGTAAGCCTTTGGGGAGGTTCCAGGTACTCCAGGCACTTCAGGAGTGAGAAATGAGTTCAGGGTGCAGGGCTTAGGTTAGGCTTCGAGGGGGATGTGGCTTTGAGCTCTGCCTTGAGCATGGGTCAGACCTGACCAAGCAGCTGTAGAAGAGGACTTTTCAGGTGGGCACAACAGCTCGAACAGAGTCATGGAGGTAGGAAAGTAAAGAAAATGTTTGGGGGATCCCTGGAGCATGGGTGTCTGTGGGGGTGAATGTGAGGTGATATCAGAAAGATGGGGTGGAGCCTGATCAGGGGGCCTTTCTATTAAGCTGAGTATTTTGTGCTTCTGTTTATATTTCCCCATGTAGAAAACATTGTAGTTCATTTGCTTATTCAAACCCCTGTAGTTCCCTGAAATGTCTTGGATTTCTACATTTAAGGCAGGAGGCTTAATTTCTCCAGGGTGTGTGCTTCTGTTACTAAATTTTACTTTATTGCTATTCTTAAAAAAAAAAAAAAAGAAAAAGAAAAGCCTTGGTTTTAGAGAAGAATGAGGGTGGCCACATAGGAAATGTGCCTCTGAACCCAAGCCGACTTGATAAAGGAATTCAGTTTTCATTCAGAGTCTGTCAAAAAAATTAATAAGCTAGTGAGACTTCTGTAATTAGCATCAGACTAATTACAACCCTGCCCATACCTACAGGGCTTCCCTTCCCCCAGGGCCTGCCTGGCCTCCTCCTTCTGGGTATGTAGGGCGGTCTCCATTTCTGCCTCACATCTCAGCCCCGATCCTCCTGGGCCTTCTCTCAGGGCTGCGCTGAGTCTGTCTGTCTTTCTCTCTTTTCCTTTCATTGAAAAGGCGCTGAGCTCCACTGCAAAGACAGCGTAATAGCTGTACATGGTAATAATAATAACAGTAATAGTAGTAATATAATAATAGTAATAAAACCAGCC
This sequence comes from Macrotus californicus, assembly GCA_007922815.1. NCBI lineage: Eukaryota > Metazoa > Chordata > Mammalia > Chiroptera > Phyllostomidae > Macrotus > Macrotus californicus. The sequence continues at coordinate 13,218 of VMDR010003936.1, read as the reverse complement.
ATACTCTCACCACCTCACACAGTCACATTTCTCTTTTATGTATATACATGTACATCCTTTACAAAATTATTTATGATGTTTTGTGTTGTCTTCATTGATTCTATCACAAATGCTTTGTTTTTCTTGGTCTTCAAGGTCATTTGAAATGGCTATCACATGGTTGGAAAGTTTTGGGATTTTCCCAATCATTCTGAGGGCTGGACATTGAGATCATTTCCTTTTTATTCTTATTTTTTCGGCACTGTGGTGGACTCTGCAGTGAATGCCCTGTTGAACTGTTTCTTGAAGAGACAGTCGTGGGAATGAAATTGCAGGGGCACAGGCCACGAGCATCTTTATGACTTCTGCTATTTCTCTGGATTCTGTTTGGAGGAAGTTGCCTCCACCAGCAGTGAGTGGGGGAATGCAGTGTTTAGGCCGGTTTTGTCTGTAAGTTCGGGTGCTGAGACTTGGTACATAAGTCTTTAGATCCCTTTTGCTAAGACTTTGGGGTCAGGCAGCGCAGCAGAGGCAGAGAGGCTTCGTGGAGTTTTTGAGTCTCTGGCTTTACTGACAAGATGAGGATAATAACATCTGCCACCGAAGATCATTAATGAGCATCACTTGCAAAGTTCTTGGCATGTGGCAGGAACTCAGTTATTGTTGGGTCCTTTGTCTTCTTTCCCTTTGAAGCCATTTAATGCCCTGCGGTGGCCACCATGTGCAGCACTGTGACAGACATGGCCAGTGCAAACATACAGCCTGAGAGCCTGACGACGTGACTTTTATTTAGCTTCTTAGCAGGACAATCTGAGGAGTCGGCTTGGGCCCTGGAGCGGCTTCATTCAGAGCTCCGCTCTATCTCCGCTCCAGCCCTTGGGTGCTGGTGTGTATACTCGTGGGTCTCACTGCAGGTTCAGATTCTAGGCTGTTTTCTGTTGGTAAACTGGGGCTGGGAGTGGTCTCCATGGTTGGTGTCCAGGTCTGACCTATCTATGTGCCTGAGGCCCAGAGCCAAACCAGTGTGAGCAGCTGTTAGGAGTAATTGTCAGCCCGAGCGCCATTCCTCTTGGATAAGGTATTATCCTGGCAAGGGCTTAGCTGGGGAAGTGCGGACACCTGATGAGTCAGGAACAGCCTTGGACTGAGTTGATGATTCCAGATCTGCAAGGACCTGAGTGTGGCCCTTAGCTGACCAGTTGCCTTCTTTATGTCTAAGGGATAAGCTGGGGGAGGAGTGAGTTCTCTGGGCTGGAGCCTCAGGTTGGATGTCTGCCCAGAAGGGTCCAGAGGGACAGCCAGGCAGGAGGGGAGAGCACAGGTAGGCAGAGTTGGACTGTGATGTAAGCATCTCTTCCTGCAAACAAAAGAAAGCAAGTAAACACCATGTTACGCAGTGGTTGTTATGGGCCCGGCAGTGTGCTAAATGCTTTCTATATATTGTTTCATCTTCTCAGCAAGCCTGGGCACAGCGGAGGTTATACTCACAGCTGTATGAATAAGGAGACAAAATCTGAAAATGGGAAGTCACACTGTAGGTAAATAGTGAGGCTGGGACTGGGACCTGAAGTACCAGAAGCTCACAATTTTTTGTGTGCAGATGAAGTAAAGTTTCGTATGTCCTTTTACATGAGTATCTTCACCTGGATGAAAGTTCTGGAAGTCTGAGATTCAGGGTTTCTCATTCCCTGAGGGTCTCATTATTTTTCTTTTGAGCTGTGTCTCATCTGTGGCCGGAGAAAGACTTTGAGATTTTGGACCCGGTGGACCTTCCCTTGATGTTCTCACAGCGGTGAAGACTGTTTGTTTCATGCACTGTCAGCTTTGCCTTGGATGCTGGGCCTTTCCAGCCACTCTTGGAAAACTCCAGAGGTAGCACGGTGACTGGGATTGACCCCCTATGCACATGTCAGAGTGTGGGGGACAGGTGTGCGTGCTTCTTGACAGCAAATATGCACCACAGCAGCTTTTTGCTTCCCAAGCCCTAAGTGGGGCTGCTACCTGCACATTTCCTGTGGAATATGGGCTCAAAATTCCACCCAGAGGTGGAAGTCTGCATTTTACAGTTCGGCGGAAGTGTTTGTGTTCACTGAGTGGGCACATCGGGGCTCCCGCAAGGTTCTGAAGCAGGTAGAGCCAGGTGCCTGGTGTGTTCGTGGGTCCATCAGGAGACCTGCTTGACTGAGGGTGAGCAGCCTCTGAGGTACAAGGTCTAAACTGGGAGTCAGGAGATCTGGGTTCCAGGTCTCGTTTTGCCCTGGCTTGATGAATTTGGGCAAGCCCCCTTTCCTCCTGCACCTTAGTTCCCCCACATGTAGGTGGGGACGTTAGACCAGGTGATTCCTAATGTTTCTTATAGATCTAAGAGTCCCTTCCATCTGTGACCCTTATTGCATATAGTGGTCACTACTTAAATTTGTAATGACTCCTGCCGCTGGAGTTCCTCAGTGTCAGAGCCAACATCACTTAACCCCTAGCTGCTGGCTCATCTTTGGCGTGTTGACCAATGTTAACATTTGAGAGTGTTAACCAACCTAGAAGTTCCGGGCTACAGTCTCACTTGAGCTCTTTGCTCTGCCTTTTTGCCTTGTCCCCAGAGCCTCCCGTTCCAGTTTAGGTCATTGAGACTTAGTCTGATGCTCCCACCTGTCCTCCTAGGACTTGCGGTTTGGTTTGGACTCCCATCTCTGTGGCTCTGCCCTTACTGCCAGGGGCAGGCAGGCCTTGGTGACACTGCCTTCCCGGCTTCCCCGTCCGCCACCCTGTCAGGCTCTGTGTGTGCTGACGTGCCTTTCCTGCTCACCTGCATTGGCCACACAGTGGTGGTGGGTACAAGAGTAAAGAAAACATGTCTGTGCTCTGTAAGAGCTTCCAGCTACATAAATAAACCCTTACTATACAGAGTGAAAGGTGTTACTAGGGGTATGTTAGACAGGCCAAGCGAGCAGTGAAGACAGAATGATTTATTCTGAGGACACTAACAAAAAGAAATATTGTTTGAACTGGGCCCGTAAGACTGAGCAGGAGTTTAGAAAAGGTAGGACGGCATTCCAGGCAGAGGAGACAACGTGAACTGACACCGTGAATCTGACTCTGCTTTAACTGCTGGTGCAGTCGGGGTCCTGCCCATTCCAGGGGTCCCACCTGGATTTGCAGCCTGGCTGCCCGTCTGGCCTGCCCCTTCACTGCTGTCCGTCCTTCTGCTAGGACTACCTGTCTGAAGGAAAATAAGTCTCACGTATGTGATCTCGTTTGGTCCCAGTGCAATGCTGTGCAATAGGCCAGAGTAGGAATGGTTGTCCTCATTTCATAACCGAGGAAACCGAGGCCCAGAGAGGCTCGCTAGGACGTAGGAGAAGACCCGAGGCAAGCAGCCTGATTCTCAGTGTTTCTGAGGGCCTGGCTCTGGGCTCAGTCTGCAGCCACGGCCCTGAGTCATGTGGCTGGTTTAAATTCTGCCCACGTTTGGTTGAGGAGCACTAAATCCCAGGGAGGGAGCTCAGTGTACACGTGCACGTGTGTGCACACGCGCGGCCATTGGAGCAGGAGCAGGAACAGGAGCAGGAAATGCGGAAATAAACAAGAGTTGAACCAGGGATTGGGTAATTGTCAAGCCCAAATGCATCAGCCCTCATTTTGCTGCGGGACTAAAACTGTTTGTTGGAGGATCAACCTGTGCACAGGGTCTCAGTGAAATCTGTCAGAACGAGTGGGAAAGGAGCTATTTTTAGTTTGCAGAGTCACTCACTCAGCTGTGTTAGCTGAGGTTTGAGCCAGTCCCCTACGCTTTCCACAGAGTTATTTCTGAAGGAGAAATACCACTTGAATGCTGTGTAAAACCCATTAATGAACCTGGAAGTTTCCAGGGTGTCTTTGTCCTGCAGCTCCTCCGGAAGGCTGCCTTTCCTGAATGACCTTCCTCCTTTCCTATATTTAATGCATTTCTAATTTTAAGTTTGTGTCAAGACCATGGGACTTTGGTGCCCTAAATAACACAGAAACCTACCACCAGCAATCAGCTGAGTCTGGAGGGCTCTCACAGAATTGAAAACAGCCTGATAAAGCATTTCCAAGTTGCTCGCTGGTAAGTGACTGCAGCATCACTGATGTCCTTCGAGGAGCAGGAGGTCCCTGAGACCACGGGCCCGGGCAGCCCCCGAGCCTTCCAGGTGCAGCAGGTTTTGGAGGCCTCTACGAACATGGGAGCAGGGTTCATCCAAAGACTGTTTCGTTGGAGATTAGAAAGGCTAACACCTCTGCACTGTAGCTGCTGACCTAACGGGAGAAATAACCCAAAACAGACCTCAAAGCAGTGGACTGGATTTGTCTGTGTGAACACTCTGAAGATAGAACTGGGCTGTGCTGTTTGAAAGAGGTGGTAAAACGATATGATACAGAAGCACTTATTTACTGTCTGCTATTTTCTTATTTATTTATATTTATCATCTGTTCTCACTGAAATACAAGATCCAGGAGGGCAAGAGCCTATCTGTCTTGCCCAAGGCTGTGTTCCCAGTGTCTAGAATGATTCCCGGCACCTCATAGGTGCTTAGTAGATGTTTCCCGACTGAATAAGCAAACAATGGATGAAAGGAATGGTATTGGAGGTATGGGCCCCTTCCCCTCTTTTTCTCTCTCTCCTTACAGTCTGTACTCCGCAATCCCAGGCCAGTTTGGAAATAGCCATTTCCGTTTTCAGGCATTTGGGCATCAGCTGTCCTGCAGAGCTAGAGAACAGACCCTGTAATGTACTCAGGCCACCCAGACGGTTCTTATGAAGTCTGTTGATGACGAGGCTTTTATAGTCTGTCCTTTAGCACTTCACAATTTACCAAGCGCTTTCACGCATATTCATCTTTGGCCTTTTCTTCTTTTACTCAACAGATGCTTAGGTATGCCTGTCTGTCCGAGCAGTACGTGAGCCGAATGGGGGAGCAGTGGAGGGTGGAATCGTTCCTGTCTCAGGGGCTTGTGAGCTAGTGGCAGGAGGACCCAGATAAGTCCGTGGCAGGACAAGCAGACTGTGACAAAGGCTGTAAGGGAGAGTCTGACAATGAAAATATGTTGATCCCATCCCTTCCTTGTGTCCCTGGGGACGTTTTCTCTCTTATATTCAGTCCCTCTGGCTCTGTTAGATTCTACAGGGTTGGAGTGGGGTGTGGTTGGGTTGGGAGGTGGTGACTGGAAAGGCTTCCTAAATTGGAAGCGTTGACATTAGATTAGTTCTCCAGGGAGTTAATGTAAAGTAACAGGGGAGACTTGGCAGGAACTTGCATTAAGAGGAAAGCAGAGGAAGAGCAGCCAGAGAGAGACTGAGTATTGACAAGAGAGGGAGCAAGCATGCCGGGAGCTGCAGTGTCTCAGAAGCCAAGGAGATTTCAACAGGAGGCCAGGGAGGTTGAGGACAGGACAGACCATGGGGTTTGGTGACGGAGGATGCAGTGTCACTTCAGAGTGAGGCTGAGGTGGAATCTAGAGCAGGGACACAGGGAATGAAAGGGCGATGGAAATGTGGGCTGTCGGTGTGAAGACCCTTTCAGGAGATTCATGGTCAAAGGAGGATGAGAACAACTCAGGAACTTGGAAGGAGAGCCTGGGTCGAGTTAGTTTTGTGAGCTTGGGCAGGGCCTGGAGTGTGTCAGAAGGCTGCAGGAAAGGATTAGAGAGAGTAAGAGAAAAAGCTTGAATAAGGATGCAAAAGGGAGGGGGTAGCTGGAGCCAGGCCCCCAAAGAGATGAGAGATGGGGTTGAAGTCACTGCGAGTGGGTGAGTTCTGACAAAAAGGAAGGACACTTTTTCTTTGAGTACAGGAATAAAGTAGAAAGAGAACAGGCGAAGACAGACGTTTGGGGTGGAGGAGAGAAGTGCCTTCACTGAAGTGTGTGTATTCTTTGTCCTTGAGTTGCATTTTAGTTTTATTTATTCATTCAGTAAGTGTTTGGCACATCCTGCTGCGGGCCAGCGTAGTGCAGGGCCCAGATAAGTCCAGAGTTCACGGAGACCAAGTTGCTGCCCTCTACTGTAATACCGCATTTATTAGTAATTAGCAATTAGTAATATGTCCGTCTCTAGATCAGACCTTGAGTTCTTCGGGAGCAGTCACTGTCTGGTTGATCTTTGTATGTCTAGGGCTGGATGTGGTGCAAATGGAATGATCGGTATGTTGGAAAAAGTGCCAGAGCTCCGATTAGGTGGTTTCGATCTTCCTGGTTAGGTTGGAAGCCAAACTGCCTGCCAGCGTGATGAGGTTAGTGTGGGGAGGCCTCCGGCACAGCCTGGTGACTGCCTGGAGTAGAGGAAGACATGGTTATTGGCTCTGACCTCTGCGTGGCCTCCATCTTTCTAGGGGGGAGGATACTGAAGTTCAAAGAGAAAGCTGTCGGAAGCTCAGTGCTGCATAGCACACGGCAGAACAAGGACTTGACCCTGGTTCTTTGAGCCCTCATTTTTCTCACTGCTGGCTCTGTACACCAACAGCTTCCTCTCTGGACAGTCCCGATGAGAATGTGGGCCTGGGCTCCGGCGTTGGCTGTCACTAGGTGGTAGTAGGGTCTGACGGAGACCCGGTAGTCCTCTCCAGACTCAGTCTGGGGCAGTATCTTAGGAAGAAAAGCAGGAGGAAAGGAATCGCCTCAGTGGGGACTGGGACGGTGCAGTTAACTCACGGTTGTGGTAGACCATGGCGCTTGCCAGAGTCGGGGGTCTTGAATGTGGGGTGACACCTGGGTTGGATTTTCTGCTTTGTCACCTACAATCCACATGACTTTGGGACAGTGAAAACTTCTCCAAGCCTTACTTTTCTTATCTACCATGTGGGAGTAATAATTTCTGCTTTACCTTGCCCATAGGGTTATGCAAATAAGATGCAAGTAAGGTAAATAATGGATTTTGTAAACTCTCAGGTACTGTACCAAAGAGTTATTATAAGTGGATTCATAGCATATAAGCTGCTCTATGCTTCCGACCGAGAATTTAAGTATGGACCACAGCTGCCCTTCTGTCTCGGTCACCTGACATCTCAGGAGCTACACAGAACCAGCCTGGATCTTGTGGTAAACACTTCTTAGAATCAGAACCACTGAACACAATGTAGGCCAGTGGCTTGGTAATCCATGGCCAATCTCCAGGCAGTGCTGGAGAAGAAGCATGAATTCCTGTCGAGGTAGCTGAGGTGGCCGTCAGCACTGACGGCAAGGATGTTTCCAGCCGGCTTTCTCTCTGCAGCGGAGGAAATTCATCAGCACTGATTTAAAGTCCCGGTGACCTCATGTGTCAGCACCACTCTCTGCAGCATTAGGACTGCCCCAGGCCGCACCCAGGGTCACTCGGGAGCTGTCCAGCTGTCTTTTGTTGCATTTGACCTTGAAAACTGGGCGTTCCAGGGTGAAAATAAATCACACAGAGGTTTAGAGCGAGCGAACCGAAGTCAGTGAGGGTTTGAAGGAGGCTGCAGTGGTTTTGATGAAGTTCAAGGTCTGTGAAGGCTGAGCTGTGCCTGTGAAGGCTGAGCTGTGCCTGGATCGGTTGGCTGGGGAACTAAAACTGCCCCCATCTCTACCCTTGTTCCTCTGGCTTGGACCCCCCTTATCTGTTGCCTAGTTATAGTGATACCCCCTTAGTTCAAGACTCCCGGTTTCTAGTCTGGCCTTATTCTAGCTGCCCCACTCAGCTGCCAAAATGATGTACTAAAATACAAATCTGATTGTGCTATGCTCTTACTTCTTTTTTTAAAAGATTCTTAGAAAATAAAGGAGGAAACATTCATTCCCACAACAAACACTATTGGAAACCCCTTGAAGCAGATAAAGAGGAAACATTGCTGTTGTCACCCCCAAGGAAGCAAAACCAGCCCACTTTGTCGGGATGCAGCCTTTAGAACACCAAGACCCCAGGCTGGTTGGTGGAGGGACCACCAAATTATGACAAGGAGCAGTTAGTGTTGTATGATGACATAATTCCATCTGCGATGCTGTGGTTCTCTCTGTGGGAACACTGCGGGTGGCTGTTGGGAAGGGAGCACTTTTTACTGGGTGCCTGGTATCATCCAAGACTGGCGGCTGGCTCTGCGTAGCAGAAATGGAAGGAATCAGAGATGTCTTTGCAAAAAGAGCAGCTGCCACGACAGTCAGTCATGAAGCGTCTGGCTTTTCAGAGGGGCCAGGAGTGTAAGGGAAAGGGAAGCAGCGAGCATGGTGGGAGCTCACAGGTGCCGGGAGGCTGCACGGAGCTCCCGAGAAGACCTTCCCAGGTGCCACTTCAGGAGGCCAGCTGGCTGGGAATGGCTGCTCATGGCTGCTGGGTGAAGTGCATGGGCCACTGTAGCCAGCACTCCCAGGGCTGAGGGAGGAAAGTTCCTCAGTCCAGAGATGATTTGGTCATTCTTGAGTATCTTCTCTGTGGTTTTATTTCCATGTGGTCCCTTTTGGGTAAGATTTTTTTATTAATAGCCTGGAGCATACACTTTATTTGAGGACAGAGTCTGCATGAAGGAGCAGCGAACAGGAGAAGGACTTGGAAGAATCAAAAGACTTTTACATTGTGGCTTTGATTCTCGGACAAACTGCAATACTTCTTGAAGCCTCAGATTTTGCATCTGTCGTTTGTAATAATACTTATTAGGCCTTCCTCTCCAAGTGGTTGTCAAACTGATGTTACGGATGTGAAAGCACTTTGTAAACTATGAGGCAATAAACATTTATAAGTTATGTCAGTAGATTTCTTTGTCATATCCAGCTTTCTATGGGTGTTCAAGTCTTGTAGCTCTTTGGAAATCATTGTCAGCTATCATGGTGCCGGAGTTTGATATGAATCATTTTTATGATCTTTGTGTTCCTCTTTACCCATTAGTACTTACCAAATACCCAGAATGCATTGAAGCCGTGGACTTGGAATGTGACAACAGGGAGGACACAGAGTCCTTCAGCTTTCTAAATGGGATGTGAGTGATAGTATAAATCTACAGGTAAGACCCGAGGACTTGGGAACAGAGAGATCTAGAAGCAGTGTCGGGAAGAGCATTGTTGGCCAGGTCTCTGGAGTCTTTTGGGAGATCTTCTTAGAGGAGATGAAATTTGAAGACGGAGGAGACTGAATTTTGGTGGTTGAGAAGATGAAGCCTCTCTAGGCTTCTAAAGGATCTCTATGGGAAGAGGCTGGTTCCTTCTGAGGCAATAAACCTGAGTGGGGTGGTGGCAGGCTTAGGGTTGAGCCGTGATTGGCGGTTAAGAAGGAAACAGTAGGATGTTTTAGAAATAATGATAGCTTCTATTTATTGAACGCTGACTGTGCACCACATATTGCTCTAAGCACTGTATAGACATCACTTTCCATCCTTACTGCATTCCTATGCATCAGTGTACTCTCTTATCACCATTTTGTGGATTAGGAAACCAAACTCAGGGAAGTTCACCTGTCACCTGTTCACACAGCTCGGGAGCAGCAGAGCTAACAGTGGCCATGTAGTAGACTAGAGGACACAGACTGACACAGCGGTAGCAAGGATGAGTTTCCGAGTGTCTCGACCCCAGCTCCCTTACCTGCAAACCTGACGTGTACCACTTTACAAGGCTCAGATTAGGTTTGCCCAGTTGAATCTTTTTTGAACAACTCCAGCTGCCGTTTCAAGCATAAGCTACTTGAGGATAGGTACCCTGTCTTTGTTGCAGATGTATCTTTACTACATGGCACAGTGCCTTTCAGGAAGCAAGTGGCTAAAATTTCTTATGGAATTGAATGGAAACCTCTCCTCGCTTAGAGTCTGAGCCACGTGTTACTGTGTGATTTGACTCTAACATCTGATCATCTTGTGTGTGGTGGTCTTCCAGGGAAGAGCATATGGTGTTACAGAGTGGGCACTGTATTTTAGGATTTTTAAAAAATCTCATACCCTGTTGGACAGGGGACAAGTGGCTAGGTCACATAGTGGACACTTGTAAAGTCTGGGGCGGGGGGCGGGGTGGTTTGAGCTCCACCCACTCTGGAGCAGGCTTGGAGACGTCTGCAGTGGTACGTAGCTGCAGTGGTGGCTAACGTGTCGTGTCGTGGTACATGAGTTTGGAGGGAGGAGAGCAAAGCAGAATGCTGACTCCTCCAGTGTCTCAGCAGGAGGGCCGCAGGAATAAAAGCGTCTCTCGTGGTCTGCAGTGCTCCATTCCTCAGACGCCAATTTAAGGGCAAGAGCACAGAGGCACGCAAATGGTACCTTTCCCTTTGCACCCCTCAAGGTGAAATTTCTGCTACTGCGTGGGGACCTGTGGGAGCAGTTCCATAGTTACTGCTGTACAATGCATTTATCATTCTGCTCCCCCGGCACGTTTTGCCAAGCTGCATCAATTCCCCGATCCTTCTTTCACTCCATGATGATGATGCATCTGGTGGCTGCAGCCTTGCTGATCAGAGTTTGTCATGTAGTGGAAAGAGCAACGTATTAGCTAATAATGACAGCAGGTAGCTGTCCTGGTGGGGTGCCTGGTTCTCTGTGAAGCACTTTCCAGACATCACTGCTTTAATCCTCATGACAACCCAGCAGAGTTTGGATTATTATTCCTGTTTTCAGAGGAGGTGAGTGAGGCTCAGGGGTGGTCACTTTTCCAAGGCCACATGGCTGGTAAGTGACAGAGTTGTGCCTAAAACTCAGATCTTACTGCACAGCATATGCTATGAAATACGAATGTTAATTCTCTGTGGAACCTGGGGCCAGAGACTCTGCTTCCTTCAGCGTCAGCCTCCTAGTCTGTGTGATGAGAAGCAGTTCCAAAGGCTTTTCTAAAACCCTAAGGCTCATCCCATTCTGGTTTGGTTAGAACGTTTACCTATCTGGAGGCTGACTTCCTTTTAGCTTTGAGATTTTTTATTTTTTGTTTTACAGTGGCAGGCTAGCTGCTATATATTAATTCCATAGCAACAACATTAATACAGGCGCTTAAGACTATACATAGTGTAGAAAAGTATGACTTGGTACTGTCTAGTTGAACTTTCTGTGATGATGGAAATTGTCTGTATTGGTCCAGTACAATTGCTGATAACCACAAGTGGCTACAGAGCACTTGGAATGAATTTAAAATTTTATTTTAATTAATTTAAATATAAATACCCACATGTGGCTGGTAGCTACTGTATTAGACAGGGCAGTCTAGATGGTATGAAAATATAAAACCAAATAGAGTATAGATTTTTCAGTTCCCATCTCATCTTTGTCTTCGGTATCCCAACTTCTGATTTCCATGTTGATTTTTACGGAGGTCTGATATTTGACATGTTCTTACATTTGTATTATGCTTTCGACTTTCATCACACTCAAACGTGCGTTATTGCATCATCCCTCGGGTAAGGAAACTGAGGCACAGAGGAGTTAAATAGACGACTAGGAGCTGAGTAAATAGTTCTTGCATGAATAGTTTTTTTGGTGCAGAGCCAGGACTGGACACTTAGGTCTTCTGATTTCTGGGCAGAGTTTTCTTTAGTTGTCCCATCATTGGTGTGCCAAGCACAGCATAGAGAGACTCTGCTCATTAGAGATCATTCTTTTTTAATGTTAAGTGGGGGATTTCTCTTTACATTGATACTTTTCTGTACTATTTGCTTTTTTTAACTCTATCGGCATTATCTTAGTTATAATAATAGTAGTGCAGATGTTTGGAAAGGTTGTCTCAAATGTGATGAGACTGACTGCTCGTCAAACAGAGGGGCGGGGTTTCCGTGCAGGGTCCATGGTCAGAAGACTGTTGAGTCCCATCTTGATTTCTGGTAGAGTGGTGGAGTAGTTCTTTGGGACCAACCATTCCACAGAAGACGACTGTACATTTAGACAAAATGTGAAAGAAACAGCTCTCTGAAGGAACTGGAGAGTGACTGAAAGCAGGCCCAATCTTCACAAGTGTCAAGGTCCCCACAGCCAAGGAGAGACTGAGGAACTGTCCCGGACTGAGTGACTCTAGAGAGATGTGGCGACTCAGTGGAATGTGCAGTTGTGAAGACGGTCCTTTTGTTATAAAGGACGTGACTGGAGCAGCTGGCGAAAGTCTGAATGAAGTCTGAAGTTTCACTGGTAGTTACAGTGTTAATTTTTGGTTTTGATGGTCAAACTGTGTTATGTGGAGAGTGTTATCAGTTTTGGCGACAGACACACGAACATTTTGCAGTGGCATCCATTTGGCAGCTTGCTCGGAAGTAGATCAGAAAAAAATGGAGAAAGAGAGGAAAGGGAGTACAGAGAAAAGATGGTTAACGTTAACAATTGGGGAATATGAGTGAAGGGTAAACAGGAGCTCTTTGTATAGGTTTTGCAAATTTTCTCTAACTTTTAATTTATTTCAAAATAAGATTTTTTTTTCCCTGGCTGGTGTGGCTGTGTTGTTTGGAGCATCATCCCATACACCAAAATTTTGGGGGGCCGATTCCCAGTCAGAGTACATACCAAGGTTTGCAGGTTCGGTCCCCAGTCGGGGAGTGTATGGGAGGCAACCAATCAATGTTTCCCTCTCATATCAATGTCTCTCTCTCCCCCTCTTCCTCCCTCCTCTCTTTCTCAAATTAATAAACATATGAAAAATTTTTTAAAAAAATAAGATTTTAAAATCCTCATCCTGAAGAATAATGGGAATAGAACACATCAGCATTTGTGGGGTGTGGCTGAAGCAGTGCCGTGCGGGAAACTTCTATCTTTAAGTACATACGTGGAAAAAAGGAAGGACTAGATTCAGTGACTGAAGGTTCCACCTTTAGAAGCTGGAAAAAGAAAAGTAAACCCAAAATTAGTAGAAAGAAGGAAATAAAGGTAAGAGCAGAAATTAATGAAATAGGAAACAGACAAAAGTAGACAGAAATAATGTTTCCAAAAGCAATTCTTTGGAAACATCAATAAAATTGATAAATCCAAGCTGGACTAATGAAGAAGAAGAAAAGAGATCACAAACTACCAGGATCAGGAATGAAAGTAGATGTGTTGCTACAGTGTCTGCAGACATTAAAGAGTACTAAAGAAATATGAACAACTTTGTGCCAATAAATTAAGCAACTTAGATAAAATAAGTGAATTCTCTGAAAAAATACAGCTTACTAAAACTGACACAAGATGAAATAAAAAAATCTGAATATCAATAGCTATTAAAGAAATCAATTTATTAATAAATTTTTTACAAAGAACCCTCTAGGCTAAGATAGTGTAACTGATAACTTTTATCAAATATTTAAGGGAAAAAACCATTTTTTTGTACAAAATCTTTCAGAAAATATAGGAGG